>JAVKPL010007858.1:0-313626 GCA_032173675.1 Gastrolobium villosum | reverse complement strand
GGCAAGCAATATCTAGCTTAATTCATAACACTTGCAAAATTGACGACGACAACAACAAAATAAGAAGGAAGATATCTCTGGGCTAATTCCTTGGCATCTAGGCATGGATGCTCCACGTGACTTAATTATTTAGATAACCGAAAAATGCAATCACATTACTATCTGGATATAAAACACAAAATTATTTCAAAACTGACATGCAAATGGACTCGGCTGAGTTAAATTTTGACTTAGATTAGGCTTAATATAAAATATTTTAAATCTGGTCTGATGTAGGTCCAATTACAAACCTGATTTCACCAATATTTAAAAATCAAAAAATCTGACATAAGCTTATTAACCTATTTAAATTTATTAGGCATTCAATAATTAAAAAATAAAATAAAATAAAAATATTTTATTATTCAAGATTATTTGAATACTTATTTATTTTATTTAAAATAAATAATATGATATAGGTCAGCCTATAGGATTATTGGCTAGACCTTGTAAAAAAAATCTATAACCTACCTTTTTAAATAGTTTTTTTTTAAGACTTGAGAAAGTTCTATTTTATTAGATGTAATAGCTTAAATTTATCTTAATGTAGACTGGGCCATAGATTTCTTGTAAGAGGAAGTCTAACTCATTTACACCTACTTATATGTTAAATTTTAAGACAGCTAAGACATAACCTGTACTCTATGTAGAAATGGCCATTGGCCATGATGTGCTTACAAAAAAAAATAGAACTGCCCAATAGGAGATCTATTTCAGTACAAAGTATATTCTATAAATTTCTCCTTCTCCTTTTTTTTTTTAAATAAATTTCTCCTTCCCGAATTAAAGTATTTTTTTTTCTTTCAATTGGGTATATCTCTTTTGAAAGTTGTAAAATATTTTTTTTTAGACATGCAAAACCTATTTTTGATCTGTTTCAATCTTGCTCGCAGGTTAATTTTCCTTATTCGCGTCTTGAAAAGGATGACATACTTACTTCAGGTCAAAATCCAAGTTTTGTTTGGTCAAGAAAATGAAAAAGATACACCTTAGAGTTATGTAGTACTCTGTTTTTATTATTGGGCTGAGACGAACTAGAGATGAGATGGGCTTAAGACAAGTGAATAGTGACCCATCATATCACCTCATTCCGAAACCCTAGAGTTTTGTAGTGCTTCCCTTCCACATATCGCGATAGCGTCGTTAGCTTCACTGAACACACGGAGACATGGTGTCGTTGAAACTGCAGAAGCGGCTAGCATCGAGCGTCCTCAAGTGCGGAAGAGGGAAGGTCTGGCTTGACCCCAATGAAGTCAATGAAATCTCCATGGCGAATTCTCGTACGCACTCTTAACTTTTAAGAAAAAGGCCTTTTTTCTGGCCTTTGTTCCCCACGGGTTTTCATAGCATCTGAATCTTGTTATTTGTTGAGCTTTTGATGTAATTGCACCGGATTACTCCCTTTCCTTTCACTAGAATACGCAGATGCGAATATGAGCTATTATACATCTAGATTGCGACTCTGATATTGCTACTTTATTTGTTATCATCAAATACTGTTTTTCAGTTGGTTGTATTGCTTTTCGGGAGATCAACATGGCTTTACTATGTTGAGCTTCTATGTAATATTGTTTTCAAGCACTGCTTAACATTGTGGATTTGATTTCCATTTGCAGGCCAAAACATTAGAAAGCTTGTTAAGGATGGGTTTATTATCAGGAAACCCACCAAGATTCACTCCCGCTCACGTGCCCGTCGAATGAAGGAAGCTAAGAGGAAAGGACGTCACTCTGGATATGGTACTTATTCCCAATTTCACGTGTAATTGCTTCTAAATCATGATTTGACAATCTAAGCTGGGGATCAATCCTTGTTAGTTTGTAAGCTAATTCTTGCTTAGAAGCTATGGTCGTAAGCGCATTCATTATGAAATTGATAAGATGTCCGTATTTTGCTGAGATGCTTATCGTTTGGATAGATTTTGTTTTGTAAATTAGTTTAGGAGACATGAGTTACTTGTACTAAGTTCGTATGAAATTTTTCTGGGCGGGCATGAAATGATTTGCTTTTCTGTCATTGGGAGGAAATGCTGGCTACTTATGATGTTTACCTGAATACTACTAGGTAAGCGCAAGGGTACCAGGGAGGCAAGGCTGCCCACAAAAATCCTTTGGATGAGGAGAATGCGTGTACTCAGACGCCTGCTGCGCAAGTATCGGGAATCTAAGAAGATTGACAAGCACATGTACCATGACATGTACATGAAGGTTAAGGGTAATGTTTTCAAGAACAAGAGAGTTCTGATGGAGAGCATACACAAATCCAAAGCTGAGAAGGCTAGAGAGAAGACCTTGTCTGATCAGTTTGAGGCCAAACGTGCCAAGAACAAGGCCAGCAGAGAAAGGAAACTTGCTCGGAGGGAAGAGCGTTTGGCCCAAGTGAGTAACACAGTGTCTTGAGAAACTATTCACAAGTGCATATAGTGAATTTATATTTTCCCAATCATTGCATTTGGGGTTTCACTGCTTTAACAAGTATTCTCGTTGAAATTGGTAATGAAGAATTTGACCTTTTTTCCTGTCTCTTTGTAAAAATGTTCAGGGTCCCGGAGAAAAGCCATCAGCTGCACCCAGTGCTACAACTGCTACAGCATCACAGCCGGCCCAGTGAGTATTATAATTTGTTCTTGTCCTTTATTTACTGCCTTTTGCCATGTTATGTGTGATGTTAAAATGAATATCTTTTTGTGCAGGGCACCAAAGAAATCCAAGAAGTGAATCATATAATCTGAGATTGGCTGATAGAATCTCAGGAGCTGGCATCCTGAGTTACTGTTCTGAAGTAGTTTTGACAAGTCTCTTTGTTGTTTTAGACCTTTGTTTAGCCTTTAAGTATGTGAAGTTATCATATTCCTTTTTTTAGCCGGTGTTTCACTGTTTTTGGTACGAAGATGATTATTGTTGTGGAAAGGCTCGTCATATTCTTATTATAGTTATTGCTCTACTGATCTCAATTGTCGTGACCAAAATTTAATTGATTTGTTTTCAGCGGAAACAATTCTACTCCAAAATAATAGATTACCTGCAATTACAGGAAATTGAAGATGAGGTGGTAATGTTAACGTATAATATGTGTAATTCAGAGGCAAACATAAATTCATAATATATATAAAGAGGAAGGTTATACTTACAGGTGTAGGATATTCTTATTACTCATTTTTTCTATTACCACTCCACTACCACTTTAATCATCATTTAATTCAAAAGTTTTTTTTCGCTCTCTTCATTAAATTTTTCCTTTAATCCAATGGTGATTAGAGTGGTAATGGAATGATAGTAGAAAAAACGGGTAGTAAGAATATCATACCACATACTTACAATCTATTTTGTTTATAATTTTTTATAATAATATCTTAATTATTGATTTACGGATATCATTTTTTGAAAATTAAATTTTAATTAATGAATTTAATTTGTGAAAATGATAACCGACTGACGGAAATCGTCAATAATTCGGACATAGTTCTAAAAAGTTATAAATAAAAATAGGTTGTATCCATATATTAAATGCAAAAGTGAAGTTACAGAATTTTGATTTCAACTGCAAATTTATAATTCGCTAAGGAAACTTCTGTAGAAATTAAGCTGATGTATAAAGAGAGGAAATCTTAGTATTTATTTGCTCCTATAAAATAGACAGTAGCACAGCTTTGTGAAAGCAGTATAGGCAAATGAAAGATTATATTGTTAAAGTCACAACATGGCATGTTTTCACTTTTCAGAAGAATATTCAACATTAAGTTTCGTTTCCATTTTCATTAAAGATAAATCTACGAATACAATCATCATAAGATTAGGTCTGTGCTTTCATGCAACGAGAAACTTTTTAGGGAAATATTTATTATGCTCCAGGATCACCCAATGATTTGGTGCTCTCTCTCACAACACTAATTTTTTCTTTTCCAAATTTACCCTCCCATTTACACGGATAAATCTTTGGTATTACTGTTGTATCAAAAATTCAGTGCATCTCACCAATGAAAATATTACATATAAGTTAAAAATTTATTTTTTCTGTCAATTTTTTTCTCTCTCCTCCTCTGATGTGTAATACTCTTATTGGTGAGATGCACTGAATCTAAGTACAACAATAGTACCAAAGATTTATTCCATTTACACTAAAAGACCACCTAAAAAATAGTGGTCCGGTCCACACCATAAATTCTCTCACTTTCTAGATTCTAAACGGAACTGAGCATTTGCGATTAAATTTTCATCAACAACTAACCGTATCAATTATTTATTTAATCTCCCAATTACATGTCTATATATTATTGAGTACTAAAGCTTCTTGCATGGAACAGTTAAATTTTAACACAAGTGATAGACGAAAAACCAACATGGTGGAGAAGAGACAACTGATTCACACTGGTGTCAGTTCCATAAAACAAAAGCTACCAGCACAATAATTATGTGCTTTAAGTCAGTTTAAGTTATTGATCATCTCTCCTTCGTTCCATCGTAGTGTATACTAATTAACAATTCTGGATTCAGACAGGACCCGTTTGTTAGAGATATGCCTGACATAGTAATCCTAATCTATAGCTGCAAACTGCAAATTATACAATTTAGCTTATGCAAAATGAAGTTTATTATATCTAGTCGACTCTGGTCGAAAGTTATCCAATTTTGGATTTTAGAAACTTCTTTGATTGCGTCGACTAGAAAAACCAGTGTCGTCATCATCTTTGACAAAGGGTTTAAATCTAGTGAGGCCTCCACTTCCGCTATATGCTTGGCCTCTGATTGCAGCTTTATGATCTGATGGATCTGGATTGCCACAAATCCCAAGTTTGACTATGAATGTAGCTGTGCTTCCTTTATCAAGGCCCTCACTCTCAATCCATATGTGACCTCCCATGAGATTTACAAATCTGAATCAATGTTGAAGAGAAGAGTCAAGAGCTTGAAAAATAAAAACTAATATTTAAGTAATAGCATTAACATCCATTAGCATAGGTGCAATAAATGGTGTCTGAATAGGTAATCAACAGAATTACTCTAACTCGTGAACATTGAGAAACTACCGCAAACTCAGCAGTTTTATAGGATTTTATTTTCTCTACCTTTTACAAATGGCAAGCCCAAGACCAGCAACACTGCTGGATCGAGCTGGTACACTCCGAGACTGAGCAAACTTGGTGAAGAGATGTGGAATATCTTGTGGGAGAATGCCACATCCAGAATCCTTAACCTGCACAAAGAAGGATGCTTGGGTCAATAATAAGGAGATGGCAAGTAATATCTAGCTTAATTTATAATACATGCTATATTGAGGATGATGACAACAACAAAATAAAATGGCAGATATCTCTGGGCTAATTCCTTGGCATCTAGGCATGGAAGCTCCAGGTGACTTAATTATCTAGATAACTGAAGAATACAATCACATTACTATCAGGATATAAAACACATGGAATTTTTCCAAAACTTGTACAAGTCAGAAATTAAGACAATTAAGCCTAAGATATTTAGATGCCCCAGTCATAACCTGTACTCGTATGTAGAAATGGCCATCACTTGATGCTGGATAAAACTCAGGAGGCCGCCAATCCTGTAAAGATTCTGGTTTTGCAATAGATGCTCTTATAGAAACATAGCCCTCCCTAGTGAATTTGACAGCATTACCCACAACATTTAAAAGAATTTGCATAAGTCGCTTTTCATCACCAATGGCATACATAGGAAGATCAGGGGCCAGAATTAATGTAATAGGTAATTTTTTCACAGATGCTATAGGCTTTATCAGTTCTACGACCTGCATTTAAGATAGAAAAACAAGAAGACAATAAATAAATTCTGTTCACGGTAAAGATTGAAGAATAATGTTACTGCTGTTTTGGAGCACAGAAGAAGAAAATCTTATAGCAATCACCTCTCCCAAAACACCATGAAGGTTGAGTTTTCCCATTTCTAATTCAAGGCTACCATCTTCCAGTCGAGAAAGATCTAGAACATCATTGATAAGTGTTGCCAAAACATTACTACTCTTCAACACTGTCTCTATCATAACCCTCTGTTCTGGAGTCAGTTCAGTCTCCAAGAGAAGTGATGACAATGCTATAATTGCATGCATTGGTGTCCTCATTTCATGATTCATGACAGCAAGGAAATCATTGCGAGCATGAATTGCCATCTCTGCCTCTCGCCGAGCTAAATCTAAAGCAACATTCTGCTCCATGAGTTGATCACGGGCTCGCATAGACTCCTCCAAAATAGCAGCATGCGAAAGGGCAACTGCTACCTGTTAGAAAGCTAAATGAGTTCGGCTTGTAGAGGAATAGACGCCTAATGTAAATACTTTGAAATGTATTTCTTAACAATAACGCAACCGTGTCCCCACATTTGAGGTGCATATAAAGAAACAAATGCCACAGAAACACTAAAAAGCATCAGTGAAATTTTGAAAGGGAAACTGTGGCGTTATATCTAATGTCACAAAAGTAAATTGCAGACACTAGGTTAATATGGCCCTTTAATCTAGAAAGAAAATAAAATTCCTAGAAAGCATACAATTGAATGAAATGCTTCAGATAGTTATTTTATTGCCATTCAGATCAGGAGGCATGCATAGAAGTAGGGAACAAAAAATTTTAAAGCCAGCTCCTACATGCACAGATTGAATTCATGCAAGATAGATCTGAATCAGATTAGCTCAACCTCTACTGTCAACATATGCTATTAGATGTTAGCAGGAGTTTGTTTTCACCTTTTACCAATCTCCAAATGGTGTTCTTTACTGAATTTACCAAAAACCATTAGCTGTCATCTTCCTTCCTTGAAATTTGAGAAATACCTATAAACCCCAAAATTTTATTGTTTAAGGCAAGGCCAAATTGCCAGTGGCTGTTGGCCATATCCCTATTTTCTTAGTACTCTACACTCCAAAACAAGTTCACTATAACATTTGGAACAGAATTTTGAAGTACCAACGACAAGAATATGACTTTTTAAGCAATTAACAAAGAGTGAAGGTATAAGGAGTAATGAAAATAAGAAATGGAGAACATACAATCAAAAACAAGAATGCCACAAGAAAAAAAGACAAACAGCCAGATAAAAGAAATCTGAAATGGACCTGATCAGCAACAACATCAACAAGTTCCAACTCATGATCTCGCCATTTTCTAGCACTATCAGTAGGGAGGATGAGAACCATGATTGCATAGCTTTTTGCGGAAAGATCAGGCCAATCATTAATTTGGAAATTCGACAGATGCAAAAGTGGCACCCGGACAGCAACAACTTCAGGTGGCACGTATCTACCCACAAGAGGTCTGATCCTGGCCAGTGGACAGGTGTGCGGTATCCGTTTAGCACGAGGGCTATTGAAAACTTCATTGACAATAGGAAGGTTTGTTGGCACAGTAGACCCAACTTGTACATGGAAGGTTAAGGTATGGGAAAGTTGCAGATTCAGACCATTTCTTGATGGCATCCATAATGCACATTCCTCCAAGCCTAAAGTCCTGCCCAGCTCCACAAGAGTAGTCTTTAGAATGGTATGCCTGTCAAGCGTGCTCCTAATTTCATGAGTCAACATTCTAACATGCCTTCCAGTTTCTTCTTGAGTAAGAATAAGTCCCATCTCCCTGTCAAGCTCTTCAGCCTTGTTCTTAAGGAATAATTCACGAGTTTTGACACTCAAAAGGTCAGGAATGATGTGGACAAGCATCAACGCAGTTGCGCACGACACAATAGCGCACGAGACTTTGGCAATTGTCATTACCACCGCAACGGCTTTAGAGTGGGCGAAGAATGTCCACAAGTTAATAAAATGTGTTGCCCCACAAAGAACAATAAAAGCACCAAACTGCATAAGCACCCATCTATATGGGAAGAAAGCAGACTTCTGAACAAAATAAATGAGCTCCACAGGAATTGAGAAATATGCAAGGGCAATTAGGACATCAGAAATATACTGATACTTGACAAGAAGCTCATCTGGGGGATATTGTGTGTCTATACAATCGCAGGACTCCATCATCATCTAATACCCACATGAACAGATCTGTCAACACACCATGGCAGAGGTTGTTATCACATGTTTCAAAATAATTAAAATATAATTTGGAATGTGTTCTATTCTCTAACAGCCATGTACTCAAACTTCAAAATCAACAACAACTACCATTTACTTGGATAATTAAACCCATATTGAGCTACAAATTTCTACTTCTGACCGAAGGTTGAAATTGCAGGACCCGAAAACATGAGTTGAAGGACCAAACTGAATACTTTAAAAAATAACACTCCGACTCGAATCTATATATATATATATATATATATATATCCATAACACATTAATCCGGTGATTATCCTACACACGCACAACATTTCTGTATGGGACACATTTTAAAAAAACCGAAAGGAAAAAAAATATAAAATAATGCTTGGAAACATTACACAATCAGTTTTCCTCAAAACAAAAAATAAACATAAAACCCTATATATATATATATATATATATATATATATATATATATATATATATATATATATATATCCAACAATCATTAATCCGGTGATTATAGAAATAAAATAACAGCATACTTAATCTGTATGGGATAATGGTCGAAACAAAACCGCATAAGGAAATACACTTAATTAAAATAATGCTTGGAAACGAGGCTAACTGTCTCCGTCAAAACAAAAAATAACAAAAAAAATTCCGATGAGCATTCACGAATAGATCCTATGACAAGCCAAAGTGTACACAGTGATTTAGAAATAAAATTATTTTTTTAAAAAAAAAGAAAGAAAAGAAAGAAAGAGTGATTACCAGAAGAAGAGGAGGACGAAGAAATGGACAGCTAGATCAGCTGGTGAAGTGATCGGAGCCGCCCATTCGTTTAGGCGGAGACATCTTTCATTTCATGAACGAGAAGTGGGAAAGATGAGTTGAACTAAAAAGCACGAGCCCCTCTCTCTGTGTGTGTCACGGACATAGGTCGCATTCCTACTCGCTTATTCAAACATCACCCGCGCGTGCCTCCACTCATTTACTCTTTTTCCGTGCGCCTCCATTTTTTTCTTTACCGTGCCGCATCATTTTCGTATTGGCTGGCATTTGATTACATCTATTTATATTTTTATGAATTTTATTAATCTCATGTTAAAAGAGATAAATTATATTAGAGATAAATTATATTAGAGATAAATTTATGGGCTCCTTATCTAGAAAAATAAAGTTAGCACAATTATATGTGTAAGAGAAAAAAATAATCTCATATAGCGTAGGAATAATTTTTCACAAGTTTTATTTAAAGATGGAGACTAAGGCTCGATACAAATGACGGTGACCAAAATGTCACTGTTCCCTAACGTTTTTTGCTAAATACCACGCCAACACTCTTAATTTCCAATATGCACAAGTTTGCTGGGCACTGTAGCAAACTCAGTTTGCTGATGTGTCATGTTTTTAATAGACACCAAGTTAGCTAATCTAGATAGCGAACACTAGCGAATTTCGTTGTATGTCTGTCATGCGTCATCGTGGCAGATGGAAACGTGTAGGTGCATTAATTGCAACCAAATTCGCTACAATATCTAACGAATTTGCCCATATGACATATTAGATATGAACACTTTTGGTCAATGTTTGCTGTACAAATACATAAGAGACGTCTCATGATCTAATTAATGTTACTATTTTTATGTGTATAATGATAATTTTTTTTGGGATATATTTTTCTCTTGTTACATGAAATAAATTGTCTCATGTAACACATAAAAAATAGATATGACTCATTTTTTTCTTTCTCTCTCTTCTTCTCATTGAGTCCCACTCACTTTTTGTGTGTTGCATGATATAATTTGTCTCATGCAATATGAGAAAGACATTTTTTTTTTATTACAAGAGATGTTGTGGGAAGATCGAACAACTACGGTGATGAATTGGCTTTTTTTTTTTAAATATAATAATACTGGGATCTCCTTTTTGAATACAATGGTGCACAAAATAAAGTTATCGAATTGTTTCATTTTTGGAAGACATTAATATGTGATGATAAATAAGATTTAATGTATATTTGAATTTACTTATTTTTAAGATAACACTTCATTTTTACAACTATCTTTAAGTAAAATTTTAATAATAAATTATTTAAAAAAATTAATCCAACCACGCATAGAATTATATTTTAAAAAATTAAACCTTTGAAAAGTACGACAGAAGTGATACTTTTATTCATCAAACCGAAGGAAAGGTGCGTGAAAGAGAGAATCCATCGCCTGCCAGATCAGAATATTGCCCATGTACAATGTATTTGTCACCGTCACCCTAACTCCTGGGCCCTTGCACTACAAATCACATCGCCATCTACAAAAAATTTAAAATGCAATTAATTACATTGAAGAATAGAATAATGGTACGTAATATCAGGTCAATATTTATAAAAATTTTATTGATTAATATGACTGAATTAATTATTTTTTAATTGCACCATCACAAAATAAGTCCGTTGGCCAATTAAAATATACCCTTATTAAATCGCAGTTATTCTGTTTTTAACTATATATTGTGCAGCATACATTCACAATACTTTCATTCAAATCATGTCTGATAATATTCACACCATACCCCCAAAATTTTTTGGTTTCCCACTAACAAAGCACGAAGAATCTGCAGAAAGAAAAGATGATGTTGGAGAAGACAGAAAATTCAGGTGCCGCTTTTGCAGTCGAGTATTCGCAAACTCGCAGGCCCTAGGGGGCCACCAGAATGCTCACAAGAAAGAGCGCCAAATGGCGAGGCGTTTCCAAATCCAGAGTGACCATAGCCATAAGCGCTCCATAGCTTCTGCCTCTGTCCTCAGCTCACATGCATTGAGATCACTGCATACAGTACCCTCCACCTTTGATCATCATCTTCAACAATTGCAATCCAACACAAAGCACTTCCCATCACGACCTATTTTGATTCCTTCTTCAACCTATCGTTCTACTCCATTGGTTACTTTTCAGCTTTATCCGACGTCACCAACTCATGCACCGCAATCTGCTCCTAATGTCGGTGAATCTTCTGGTAAACTTCCCGAGACGGATGTCGGTGTTAATGTTGATGTCCATCTCAAATTGTCTCTCTGAGATTGATTATCAGTGTTTCTATTTTTTAAAGCCTTTTATTTTATTGTATTTTTCCTAAGATCATGAAATTGCTTTAGCAATTGAGATCGAATCAATAATAATTTCGAGAGTAGGAGACACTCCAGTGGTAAATTCCCTGTCTTTATATTTTATCCTTTTTTAATTTTTTTACTTTTTATTTAAATTTATCTACCATCTATTATAATCAATTTGGAATAAAGATGACGGCGATATTAATATGCTTAATTTCTATAGCTTCAATATAAGGATAAATGTCAAATTTTGTTTTACACTCTTCTGGGTCGTTTTAGGTTAAAATTCCTACGTACATGATAAGGGGATGCGTACATTGGATGCCATCAGGTAACATTTTATCATCAGTTGCCTTATACCACTTTGATTCCAGCATAAGAACTAGTTATTTTCGTCATACAATAATGTAAATACTGTTGTATAAGGATTACTCCCGGTGCAAGAATTATAAACTAAAGTAATTTTTCTTATTTCAATGCAAGTTTAAGCAGTACAAAAAAGAAATATAAAGACAGGGAATTTACCACTGGAGTGTCTCCTACTCTCGAAATTATTATTGATTCGATCTCAATTGCTAAAGCAATTTTATGATCTTAGGAAAAATACAATAAAATAAAAGGCTTTAAAAAACTAGAAACACTGATAATCAATCTCAGAGAGACAATTTGAGATGGACATCAACATTAACACCGACATCCGTCTCGGGAAGTTTACCAGAAGATTCACCGACATTAGGAGCAGATTGCGGTGCATGAGTTGGTGACGTCGGATAAAGCTGAAAAGTAACCAATGGAGTAGAACGATAGGTTGAAGAAGGAATCAAAATAGGTCGTGATGGGAAGTGCTTTGTGTTGGATTGCAATTGTTGAAGATGATGATCAAAGGTGGAGGGTACTGTATGCGGTGATCTCAATGCATGTGAGCTGAGGACAGAGGCAGAGGCAGAAGCTATGGAGCGCTTATGGCTATGGTCACTCTGGATTTGGAAACGCCTCGCCATTTGGCGCTCTTTCTTGTGAGCATTCTGGTGGCCCCCTAGGGCCTGCGGGTTTGTGAATACTCGACTGCAAAAGCGGCACCTGAATTTTCTGTCTTCTCCAACATCATCTTTTCTTTCTGCAGATTCTTCGTGCTTTGTTAATGGGAAACCAAATAGTTTTGGGGGTATGGTCTGAATATTATCAGACATGATTTGAATGAAAGTATTGTGAATGTATGCTGCACAATATATAGCAGTCCAAAATTTGAAAATGGTTAAATGCCTGCGTTTTACAGTTTTTTTCCGAAGATAATTATATAAATTAAAAACCACAAATCAATCCTTCGTGTCAAGGGTTCACATATGGATCGTGACACTGACTACAATAAAAAGATCTAGCCAATCAACATCATGATCGCTGATATAAAATTCAACATCAACTAAAATAAAAGAGACTGGAAGAAAAAGAAGAAGAGATGAATCGAGATCTACAGGACTCTCTGCGCACGACGGTTGTCTCTCTTCGAATGGAACGGATTAGATCTGAATGGAATGGAATGTCTTGGAATGGTGGAGGACCACCCTTTTTATATTGAGTTTCTGTGCCTGGTCCATGTAATGCTGCGTGAATAGATGAGGATGACACTTCATTTTGATGTAATGCTGACAAAGCATCCTATCCTTATTTGCTGTAGTGTCAGCCGTGCTTTGATTCAGCGCTTTGATTGTAGATTCTTTCTTTAATTGCTTCAGCGATAATTGATGATAGTTTGAAATGTGATTTAAATGGTGCAGCGTTGATCAAGGATAATTTGGAATTTGACATGATGAGCTTTAAATGCTGATCCGTGTGTTGTTCCTCTCAAAGTGTCCAGATCTGCCTCCCAATTTCTGAGTTCCACCTTCGGGTTTTGAGAAGAGTTCTATTTATAAGACTCTTTTTCCCTCTTCCAAAAATACTCGCACAACCCGGTACTTCTTTCCCGAAAATGCTCCTCTGGTGAAACGTATAACAGAAGAATTAAATTACAAATTATTAAGTAACGGAAGAATTAAATTAAAAATTTATTGTTACAAAATACTGAATTTAAACAATTCATCTAATACACAAATAACATCAAGTAGTCATGAAAATAACATGTACTTCCTTCCACCGGCGGACCCACATAGGGGCACATGTCCGCACTTGCAGACATAAATTTTAGATTTTAGGTTTTTTTTATATTTATTGTATGTCTTTATTTGTCTCTTGATTCAATATTTATACTAGTCGTCACTGTTAATTTTGCAATGCAGATGTTAAATATCTTTTCTGTGTTGAGATTAAATGTCAGTAATTTTTATTTATATTATTATGTTGCAGCATACATTGGCAAGACTTTCATTCATAGACTAAAGAAGCATGATAGTTGAATTGGCGATAAGAGCTATGACGTTTATTCAAACTTAAAAAAAAAAACTACAAAATGCAGGCACTTAACCATCTTCAATTTTTGGACTGAATTAATTATATTTTAATTGCACCATGATGTGCCTCTGGCAAGTTATGTTTTCCAAGCCAAAAACAATAGGAATTTAATTATAAAAGAGCATGTTTTGTTTATTAATTGCTTTTATTATTTAGTTTTTTTATTTCTCATTTTTTATATGATTTTTTATAGGTTAAAGTGTGAAAGAGATTCGAAGATTTGAAAAACAAGGAAGGGAAGACCGCGCGAGAGACCAAAAAAAGTGCCAGAGTGTCGCGCCACTATTGAATTGAAATTTGAATTCAGAATTTAAATTCAGAATTTGAATTCAGAATTTGGATTCAAAATTTGAATTCAAAATTCGAATTTAATTCTGTTTTAATTTAATTCTTCGGTTACGTAATAAGATTTAATTTAATTCTTCCGTTACGTAATAATATGCAATTAAAGGAAGAATCTGCAATCAAAGCGCTGAATCAAAGCACGGCTGACACTACAGCAAATAAGGATAGGATGTTTTGTCAGCATTACATCAAAATGAAGTGTCATCCTCATCTATTCACGCAGCATTACATGGACCAGGCCCAGAAACTCAAGTATAAAAAGGGTGGTCCTCCACCATTCCAAGACATTCCATTCCATTCGAAGAGAGACAACCGTCGTGCGCTGAGAGTCCTGTAGATCTCGATTCATCTCTTCTTCTTTTTCTTCCACTCTCTTTTATTTTAGTTGATGTTGAATTTTAGATCAGCGATCATGATGTTGATTGGCTAGATCTTTTTATTGTAGTCAGGGTCACGATCCATATGTGAAACCCTTGACACGAAGGATTGATTTGTGGTTTTTAATTTATATAATTATCTTCGGAAAAAAACTGTAAAACGCAGGCATTTAACCATTTTCAAATTTTGGACTGAATTAATTATTTTTTAATTGCACCATCACAAAATAAGTCCGTTGGCCAATTAAAATATACCCTAATTAAATCGCAGTTATTCTGTTTTTACCTATATATTGTGCAGCATACATTCACAATACTTTCATTCAAATCATGTCTGATAATATTCACACCATACCCCCAAAACTATTTGGTTTCCCACTAACAAAGCACGAAGAATCTGGAGAAAGAAAAGATGATGTTGGAGAAGACAGAAAATTCAGGTGCCGCTTTTGCAGTCGAGTATTCGCAAACTCGCAGGCCCTAGGGGGCCACCAGAATGCTCACAAGAAAGAGCGCCAAATGGCGAGGCGTTTCCAAATCCAGAGTGACCATAGCCATAAGCGCTCCATAGCTTCTGCCTCTGTGCTCAGCTCACATGCATTGAGATCACCGCATACAGTACCCTCCACCTTTGATCATCATCTTCAACAATTGCAATCCAACACAAAGCACTTCCCATCACGACCTATTTTGATTCCTTCTTCAACATATCGTTCTACTCCATTGGTTACTTTTCAGCTTTATCCGACGTCACCAACTCATGCACCGCAATCTGCTCCTAATGTCGGTGAATCTTCTGGTAAACTTCCCGAGACGGATGTCGGTGTTAATGTTGATGTCCATCTCAAATTGTCTCTCTGAGATTGATTATCAGTGTTTCTAGTTTTTTTAAAGCCTTTTATTTTATTGTATTTTTCCTAAGATCATGAAATTGCTTTAGCAATTGAGATCGAATCAATAATAATTTCAAGAGTAGGAGACACTCCAGTGGTAAATTCCCTGTCTTTATATTTTATCCTTTTTTAATTTTTTTACTTTTTATTTAAATTTATCTACCATCTATTATAATTAATTTGGAATAAAGATGACGGCGATATTAATATGCTTAATTTCTATAGCTTCAATATAAGGATAAATGCCAAATTTTGTTTTACACTCTTCTGGGTCGTTTTAGGTTAAAATTCCTACGTACAGGATAAGGGGATGCGTACATTGGATGCCATCAGGTAACATTTTATCATCAGTTGCCTTGTACCACTTTGATTCCAGCATAAGAACTAGTTATGTTCGTCATACAATAATGTAAATACTGTTGTATAAGTATTACTCCCGGTGCAAGAATTATAAACTAAAGTAATTTTTCTTATTTCAATGCAAGTTTAAGCAGTACAAAAAAGAAATATAAAGACAGGGAATTTACCACTGGAGTGTCTCCTACTCTCGAAATTATTATTGATTCGATCTCAATTGCTAAAGCAATTTTATGATCTTAGGAAAAATACAATAAAATAAAAGGCTTTAAAAAACTAGAAACACTGATAATCAATCTCAGAGAGACAATTTGAGATGGACATCAACATTAACACCGACATCCGTCTCGGGAAGTTTACCAGAAGATTCACCGACATTAGGAGCAGATTGCGGTGCATGAGTTGGTGACGTCGGATAAAGCTGAAAAGTAACCAATGGAGTAGAACGATAGGTTGAAGAAGGAATCAAAATAGGTCGTGATGGGAAGTGCTTTGTGTTGGATTGCAATTGTTGAAGATGATGATCAAAGGTGGAGGGTACTGTATGCGGTGATCTCAATGCATGTGAGCTGAGGACAGAGGCAGAGGCAGAAGCTATGGAGCGCTTATGGCTATGGTCACTCTGGATTTGGAAACGCCTCGCCATTTGGCGCTCTTTCTTGTGAGCATTCTGGTGGCCCCCTAGGGCCTGCGGGTTTGTGAATACTCGACTGCAAAAGCGGCACCTGAATTTTCTGTCTTCTCCAACATCATCTTTTCTTTCTGCAGATTCTTCGTGCTTTGTTAATGGGAAACCAAATAGTTTTGGGGGTATGGTCTGAATATTATCAGACATGATTTGAATGAAAGTATTGTGAATGTATGCTGCACAATATATAGCAGTCCAAAATTTGAAAATGGTTAAATGCCTGCGTTTTACAGTTTTTTTCCGAAGATAATTATATAAATTAAAAACCACAAATCAATCCTTCGTGTCAAGGGTTCACATATGGATCGTGACACTGACTACAATAAAAAGATCTAGCCAATCAACATCATGATCGCTGATATAAAATTCAACATCAACTAAAATAAAAGAGACTGGAAGAAAAAGAAGAAGAGATGAATCGAGATCTACAGGACTCTCTGCGCACGACGGTTGTCTCTCTTCGAATGGAACGGATTAGATCTGAATGGAATGGAATGGAATGTCTTGGAATGGTGGAGGACCACCCTTTTTATATTGAGTTTCTGTGCCTGGTCCATGTAATGCTGCGTGAATAGATGAGGATGACACTTCATTTTGATGTAATGCTGACAAAGCATCCTATCCTTATTTGCTGTAGTGTCAGCCGTGCTTTGATTCAGCGCTTTGATTGTAGATTCTTTCTTTAATTGCTTCAGCGATAATTGATGATAGTTTGAAATGTGATTTAAATGGTGCAGCGTTGATCAAGGATAATTTGGAATTTGACATGATGAGCTTTAAATGCTGATCCGTGTGTTGTTCCTCTCAAAGTGTCCAGATCTGCCTCCCAATTTCTGAGTTCCACCTTCGGGTTTTGAGAAGAGTTCTATTTATAAGACTCTTTTTCCCTCTTCCAAAAATACTCGCACAACCCGGTACTTCTTTCCCGAAAATGCTCCTCTGGTGAAACGTATAACAGAAGAATTAAATTACAAATTATTAAGTAACGGAAGAATTAAATTAAAAATTTATTGTTACAAAATACTGAATTTAAACAATTCATCTAATACACAAATAACATCAAGTAGTCATGAAAATAACATGTACTTCCTTCCACCGGCGGACCCACATAGGGGCACATGTCCGCACTTGCAGACATAAATTTTAGATTTTAGGTTTTTTTTTTTATATTTATTGTATGTCTTTATTTGTCTCTTGATTCAATATTTATACTAGTCGTCACTGTTAATTTTGCAATGCAGATGTTAAATATCTTTTCTGTGTTGAGATTAAATGTCAGTAATTTTTATTTATATTATTATGTTGCAGCATACATTGGCAAGACTTTCATTCATAGACTAAAGAAGCATGATAGTTGAATTGGCGATAAGAGCTATGACGTTTATTCAAACTTAAAAAAAAAAAAACTACAAAACGCAGGCACTTAACCATCTTCAATTTTTGGACTGAATTAATTATATTTTAATTGCACCATGATGTGCCTCTGGCAAGTTATGTTTTCCAAGCCAAAAACAATAGGAATTTAATTATAAAAGAGCATGTTTTGTTTATTAATTGCTTTTATTATTTAGTTTTTTTATTTTTTTATTTCTCATTTTTTATATGATTTTTTATAGGTTAAAGTGTGAAAGAGATTCGAAGATTTGAAAAACAAGGAAGGGAAGACCGCGCGAGAGACCAAAAAAAGTGCCAGAGTGTCGCGCCACTATTGAATTGAAATTTGAATTCAGAATTTAAATTCAGAATTTGAATTCAGAATTTGGATTCAAAATTTGAATTCAAAATTCGAATTTAATTCTGTTTTAATTTAATTCTTCGGTTACGTAATAAGATTTAATTTAATTCTTCCGTTACGTAATAATATGCAATTAAAGGAAGAATCTGCAATCAAAGCGCTGAATCAAAGCACGGCTGACACTACAGCAAATAAGGATAGGATGTTTTGTCAGCATTACATCAAAATGAAGTGTCATCCTCATCTATTCACGCAGCATTACATGGACCAGGCCCAGAAACTCAAGTATAAAAAGGGTGGTCCTCCACCATTCCAAGACATTCCATTCCATTCAGATCTAATCCGTTCCATTCGAAGAGAGACAACCGTCGTGCGCTGAGAGTCCTGTAGATCTCGATTCATCTCTTCTTCTTTTTCTTCCACTCTCTTTTATTTTAGTTGATGTTGAATTTTAGATCAGCGATCATGATGTTGATTGGCTAGATCTTTTTATTGTAGTCAGGGTCACGATCCATATGTGAAACCCTTGACACGAAGGATTGATTTGTGGTTTTTAATTTATATAATTATCTTCGGAAAAAAACTGTAAAACGCAGGCATTTAACCATTTTCAAATTTTGGACTGAATTAATTATTTTTTAATTGCACCATCACAAAATAAGTCCGTTGGCCAATTAAAATATACCCTAATTAAATCGCAGTTATTCTGTTTTTACCTATATATTGTGCAGCATACATTCACAATACTTTCATTCAAATCATGTCTGATAATATTCACACCATACCCCCAAAACTATTTGGTTTCCCACTAACAAAGCACGAAGAATCTGGAGAAAGAAAAGATGATGTTGGAGAAGACAGAAAATTCAGGTGCCGCTTTTGCAGTCGAGTATTCGCAAACTCGCAGGCCCTAGGGGGCCACCAGAATGCTCACAAGAAAGAGCGCCAAATGGCGAGGCGTTTCCAAATCCAGAGTGACCATAGCCATAAGCGCTCCATAGCTTCTGCCTCTGTCCTCAGCTCACATGCATTGAGATCACCGCATACAGTACCCTCCACCTTTGATCATCATCTTCAACAATTGCAATCCAACACAAAGCACTTCCCATCACGACCTATTTTGATTCCTTCTTCAACATATCGTTCTACTCCATTGGTTACTTTTCAGCTTTATCCGACGTCACCAACTCATGCACCGCAATCTGCTCCTAATGTCGGTGAATCTTCTGGTAAACTTCCCGAGACGGATGTCGGTGTTAATGTTGATGTCCATCTCAAATTGTCTCTCTGAGATTGATTATCAGTGTTTCTAGTTTTTTTAAAGCCTTTTATTTTATTGTATTTTTCCTAAGATCATGAAATTGCTTTAGCAATTGAGATCGAATCAATAATAATTTCAAGAGTAGGAGACACTCCAGTGGTAAATTCCCTGTCTTTATATTTTATCCTTTTTTAATTTTTTTACTTTTTATTTAAATTTATCTACCATCTATTATAATTAATTTGGAATAAAGATGACGGCGATATTAATATGCTTAATTTCTATAGCTTCAATATAAGGATAAATGCCAAATTTTGTTTTACACTCTTCTGGGTCGTTTTAGGTTAAAATTCCTACGTACAGGATAAGGGGATGCGTACATTGGATGCCATCAGGTAACATTTTATCATCAGTTGCCTTGTACCACTTTGATTCCAGCATAAGAACTAGTTATGTTCGTCATACAATAATGTAAATACTGTTGTATAAGGATTACTCCCGGTGCAAGAATTATAAACTAAAGTAATTTTTCTTATTTCAATGCAAGTTTAAGCAGTACAAAAAAGAAATATAAAGACAGGGAATTTACCACTGGAGTGTCTCCTACTCTCGAAATTATTATTGATTCGATCTCAATTGCTAAAGCAATTTTATGATCTTAGGAAAAATACAATAAAATAAAAGGCTTTAAAAAACTAGAAACACTGATAATCAATCTCAGAGAGACAATTTGAGATGGACATCAACATTAACACCGACATCCGTCTCGGGAAGTTTACCAGAAGATTCACCGACATTAGGAGCAGATTGCGGTGCATGAGTTGGTGACGTCGGATAAAGCTGAAAAGTAACCAATGGAGTAGAACGATAGGTTGAAGAAGGAATCAAAATAGGTCGTGATGGGAAGTGCTTTGTGTTGGATTGCAATTGTTGAAGATGATGATCAAAGGTGGAGGGTACTGTATGCGGTGATCTCAATGCATGTGAGCTGAGGACAGAGGCAGAGGCAGAAGCTATGGAGCGCTTATGGCTATGGTCACTCTGGATTTGGAAACGCCTCGCCATTTGGCGCTCTTTCTTGTGAGCATTCTGGTGGCCCCCTAGGGCCTGCGGGTTTGTGAATACTCGACTGCAAAAGCGGCACCTGAATTTTCTGTCTTCTCCAACATCATCTTTTCTTTCTGCAGATTCTTCGTGCTTTGTTAATGGGAAACCAAATAGTTTTGGGGGTATGGTCTGAATATTATCAGACATGATTTGAATGAAAGTATTGTGAATGTATGCTGCACAATATATAGCAGTCCAAAATTTGAAAATGGTTAAATGCCTGCGTTTTACAGTTTTTTTCCGAAGATAATTATATAAATTAAAAACCACAAATCAATCCTTCGTGTCAAGGGTTCACATATGGATCGTGACACTGACTACAATAAAAAGATCTAGCCAATCAACATCATGATCGCTGATATAAAATTCAACATCAACTAAAATAAAAGAGACTGGAAGAAAAAGAAGAAGAGATGAATCGAGATCTACAGGACTCTCTGCGCACGACGGTTGTCTCTCTTCGAATGGAACGGATTAGATCTGAATGGAATGGAATGTCTTGGAATGGTGGAGGACCACCCTTTTTATATTGAGTTTCTGTGCCTGGTCCATGTAATGCTGCGTGAATAGATGAGGATGACACTTCATTTTGATGTAATGCTGACAAAGCATCCTATCCTTATTTGCTGTAGTGTCAGCCGTGCTTTGATTCAGCGCTTTGATTGTAGATTCTTTCTTTAATTGCTTCAGCGATAATTGATGATAGTTTGAAATGTGATTTAAATGGTGCAGCGTTGATCAAGGATAATTTGGAATTTGACATGATGAGCTTTAAATGCTGATCCGTGTGTTGTTCCTCTCAAAGTGTCCAGATCTGCCTCCCAATTTCTGAGTTCCACCTTCGGGTTTTGAGAAGAGTTCTATTTATAAGACTCTTTTTCCCTCTTCCAAAAATACTCGCACAACCCGGTACTTCTTTCCCGAAAATGCTCCTCTGGTGAAACGTATAACAGAAGAATTAAATTACAAATTATTAAGTAACGGAAGAATTAAATTAAAAATTTATTGTTACAAAATACTGAATTTAAACAATTCATCTAATACACAAATAACATCAAGTAGTCATGAAAATAACATGTACTTCCTTCCACCGGCGGACCCACATAGGGGCACATGTCCGCACTTGCACACATAAATTTTAGATTTTAGGTTTTTTTTAATATTTATTGTATGTCTTTATTTGTCTCTTGATTCAATATTTATACTAGTCGTCACTGTTAATTTTGCAATGCAGATGTTAAATATCTTTTCTGTGTTGAGATTAAATGTCAGTAATTTTTATTTATATTATTATGTTGCAGCATACATTGGCAAGACTTTCATTCATAGACTAAAGAAGCATGATAGTTGAATTGGCGATAAGAGCTATGACGTTTATTCAAACTTAAAAAAAAAAAAACAAAACGCAGGCACTTAACCATCTTCAATTTTTGGACTGAATTAATTATATTTTAATTGCACCATGATGTGCCTCTGGCAAGTTATGTTTTCCAAGCCAAAAACAATAGGAATTTAATTATAAAAGAGCATGTTTTGTTTATTAATTGCTTTTATTATTTAGTTTTTTTATTTTTTTATTTCTCATTTTTTATATGATTTTTTATAGGTTAAAGTGTGAAAGAGATTCGAAGATTTGAAAAACAAGGAAGGGAAGACCGCGCGAGAGACCAAAAAAAGTGCCAGAGTGTCGCGCCACTATTGAATTGAAATTTGAATTCAGAATTTAAATTCAGAATTTGAATTCAGAATTTGGATTCAAAATTTGAATTCAAAATTCGAATTTAATTCTGTTTTAATTTAATTCTTCGGTTACGTAATAAGTTTTAATTTAATTCTTCCGTTACGTAATAATATGCAATTAAAGGAAAAATCTGCAATCAAAGCGCTGAATCAAAGCACGGCTGACACTACAGCAAATAAGGATAGGATGTTTTGTCAGCATTACATCAAAATGAAGTGTCATCCTCATCTATTCACGCAGCATTACATGGACCAGGCCCAGAAACTCAAGTATAAAAAGGGTGGTCCTCCACCATTCCAAGACATTCCATTCCATTCAGATCTAATCCGTTCCATTCGAAGAGAGACAACCGTCGTGCGCAGAGAGTCCTGTAGATCTCGATTCATCTCTTCTTCTTTTTCTTCCACTCTCTTTTATTTTAGTTGATGTTGAATTTTAGATCAGCGATCATGATGTTGATTGGCTAGATCTTTTTATTGTAGTCAGGGTCACGATCCATATGTGAAACCCTTGACACGAAGGATTGATTTGTGGTTTTTAATTTATATAATTATCTTCGGAAAAAAACTGTAAAACGCAGGCATTTAACCATTTTCAAATTTTGGACTGAATTAATTTTTTTTTTAATTGCACCATCACAAAATAAGTCCGTTGGCCAATTAAAATATACCCTAATTAAATCGCAGTTATTCTGTTTTTACCTATATATTGTGCAGCATACATTCACAATACTTTCATTCAAATCATGTCTGATAATATTCACACCATACCCCCAAAACTATTTGGTTTCCCACTAACAAAGCACGAAGAATCTGCAGAAAGAAAAGATGATGTTGGAGAAGACAGAAAATTCAGGTGCCGCTTTTGCAGTCGAGTATTCGCAAACTCGCAGGCCCTAGGGGGCCACCAGAATGCTCACAAGAAAGAGCGCCAAATGGCGAGGCGTTTCCAAATCCAGAGTGACCATAGCCATAAGCGCTCCATAGCTTCTGCCTCTGCCTCTGTCCTCAGCTCACATGCATTGAGATCACCGCATACAGTACCCTCCACCTTTGATCATCATCTTCAACAATTGCAATCCAACACAAAGCACTTCCCATCACGACCTATTTTGATTCCTTCTTCAACCTATCGTTCTACTCCATTGGTTACTTTTCAGCTTTATCCGACGTCACCAACTCATGCACCGCAATCTGCTCCTAATGTCGGTGAATCTTCTGGTAAACTTCCCGAGACGGATGTCGGTGTTAATGTTGATGTCCATCTCAAATTGTCTCTCTGAGATTGATTATCAGTGTTTCTAGTTTTTTAAAGCCTTTTATTTTATTGTATTTTTCCTAAGATCATGAAATTGCTTTAGCAATTGAGATCGAATCAATAATAATTTCAAGAGTAGGAGACACTCCAGTGGTAAATTCCCTGTCTTTATATTTTATCCTTTTTTAATTTTTTTACTTTTTATTTAAATTTATCTACCATCTATTATAATTAATTTGGAATAAAGATGACGGCGATATTAATATGCTTAATTTCTATAGCTTCAATATAAGGATAAATGCCAAATTTTGTTTTACACTCTTCTGGGTCGTTTTAGGTTAAAATTCCTACGTACAGGATAAGGGTATGCGTACATTTTATCATCAGTTGCCTTGTACCACTTTGATTCCAGCATAAGAACTAGTTATTTTCGTCATACAATAATGTAAATACTGTTGTATAAGGATTACTCCCGGTGCAAGAATTATAAACTAAAGTAATTTTTCTTATTTCAATGCAAGTTTAAGCAGTACAAAAAAGAAATATAAAGACAGGGAATTTACCACTGGAGTGTCTCCTACTCTCGAAATTATTATTGATTCGATCTCAATTGCTAAAGCAATTTTATGATCTTAGGAAAAATACAATAAAATAAAAGGCTTTAAAAAACTAGAAACACTGATAATCAATCTCAGAGAGACAATTTGAGATGGACATCAACATTAACACCGACATCCGTCTCGGGAAGTTTACCAGAAGATTCACCGACATTAGGAGCAGATTGCGGTGCATGAGTTGGTGACGTCGGATAAAGCTGAAAAGTAACCAATGGAGTAGAACGATAGGTTGAAGAAGGAATCAAAATAGGTCGTGATGGGAAGTGCTTTGTGTTGGATTGCAATTGTTGAAGATGATGATCAAAGGTGGAGGGTACCGTATGCGGTGATCTCAATGCATGTGAGCTGAGGACAGAGGCAGAGGCAGAAGCTATGGAGCGCTTATGGCTATGGTCACTCTGGATTTGGAAACGCCTCGCCATTTGGCGCTCTTTCTTGTGAGCATTCTGGTGGCCCCCTAGGGCCTGCGAGTTTGTGAATACTCGACTGCAAAAGCGGCACCTGAATTTTCTGTCTTCTCCAACATCATCTTTTCTTTCTGCAGATTCTTCGTGCTTTGTTAATGGGAAACCAAATAGTTTTGGGGGTATGGTCTGAATATTATCAGACATGATTTGAATGAAAGTATTGTGAATGTATGCTGCACAATATATAGCAGTCCAAAATTTGAAAATGGTTAAATGCCTGCGTTTTATAGTTTTTTTCCGAAGATAATTATATAAATTAAAAACCACAAATCAATCCTTCGTGTCAAGGGTTCACATATGGATCGTGAGCCTGACTACAATAAAAAGATCTAGCCAATCAACATCATGATCGCTGATATAAAATTCAACATCAACTAAAATAAAAGAGACTGGAAGAAAAAGAAGAAGAGATGAATCGAGATCTACAGGACTCTCTGCGCACGACGGTTGTCTCTCTTCGAATGGAATGGAATGTCTTGGAATGGTGGAGGACCACCCTTTTTATACTTGAGTTTCTGGGCCTGGTCCATGTAATGCTGCGTGAATAGATGAGGATGACACTTCATTTTGATGTAATGCTGACAAAACATCCTATCCTTATTTGCTGTAGTGTCAGCCGTGCTTTGATTCAGCGCTTTGATTGCAGATTCTTCCTTTAATTGCAGATTATTACGTAACGGAAGAATTAAATTAAAACTTATTACGTAACCGAAGAATTAAATTAAAACAGAATTAAATTCGAATTTCGAATTCAAATTTTGAATCCAAATTCTGAATTCAAATTCTAAATTCAAATTTCAATTCAATAGTGGCGCGACACTCAGGCACTTTGTTTGGTCTCTCGCGCGGTCTTCTCTTCCTTGTTTTTCAAATCTTCGAATCTCTTTCACACTTTAACCTATAAAAAAATCATATAAAAAATGAGAAATAAAAAAATAAAAAAACTAAATAATAAAAGCAATTAATAAACAAAACATGCTCTTTTATAATTAAATTCCTATTGTTTTTGGCTTGGAAAACATAACTTGCCAGAGGCACATCATGGTGCAATTAAAATATAATTAATTCAGTCCAAAAATTGAAGATGGTTAAGTGCCTGCGTTTTGTAGTTTTTTTTTAAGTTTGAACAAACGTCATAGCTCTTATCGCCAATTCAACTATCATGCTTCTTTAGTCTATGAATGAAAGTCTTGCCAATGTATGCTGCAACATAATAATATAAATAAAAATTACTGACATTTAATCTCAACACAGAAAAGATATTTAACATCTGCATTGCAAAATTAACAGTGACGACTAATATAAATATTGAATCAAGAGACAAATAAAGACATACAATAAATATAAAAAACCTAAAATCTAAAATTTATGTCTGCAAGTGCGGACATATGCCCCTATGTGGGTCCGCCGGTGGAAGGAAGTACATGTTATTTTCATGACTACTTGATGTTATTTGTGTATTAGATGAATTGTTTAAATTCAGTATTTTGTAACAATAAATTTTTATTTGATAAATAAATATTTAATATATTTTTTATCTAGTAACTTTAAAAATATTCTACAGATAAAATAATAGTTTAAAATAATATTTTTGTTTAAAAAATTGAGTGCTAAATAAAAAAACTCTACAGATTAAATAATATTTAATATATATTTTGCTGAAGAAATGCGTATATGAAATTCTTAAAGAGTGATCACATCAATATAATTTGTGGGAAATTTGTTTAAACATTTTTTTTTTTGTTATTTCTCGTTTGTTCCCAAACAGTACTGTTGGGTGATGTTGGGATACATATGAGTAATTTGGATGTTGTTAGACAAGTGCGGGAAACTAGAGAGTTTTTTATTGAGGAATATTAATTTTATGTTACATGAGAATAGCTCTCTCATGCTATAGAGAGAGTCCAAGTGAGGTCCACTATTAAAAAACAAAAAAGAAAAAGAAAAAAGAGTGGGTGCGATTTTCAAAGTGAGATAAAATGAAATAACTATCTCATGTAAAATGAAAATAGTATTTCCCTTCTTCTTTTTTTTGTTATTTTGTGTTTTGTTATTTGCTTGGATGATTCTAGATCCTCTCTCATGTACTAAAATAGGCATTTTGCAATTGAATGGGTAAGAAAAAATAAATTAAGTAAAGAGCTTCTCTCTTGTAAGAGACGCCTTACCTGAAAGAAGGCATAGGAGGTTCGTTACCTCGAAGAATATTTATCTCGATTCTTAACGTGGGGTCAAACACAAAATGGAATCATGTAATGGAATACAGGTAGGATTTATTATGACCACAAAAACTTTCTTACATATATAATATTTTGTGAGTCCCGCAGAAAAAAAAATATTCTGACACGTAAAACGAATATCTATAACATAACACAATCATTTTTCCTACAATGTAACTTTTATAAAACCCATACATGTATAATCAAAACCGCAGAATCCTTGGAGGTGGCCACAGCAACAGCCAAATCCACCCAAGTCCATTCTTAAGTTTCGAGGAAAATATTTTTGGTATCTCAGGACCATAGGAACACGGTACTCCTTTAACAAAATATGGTTTAAGAGTAACACTTTTATAAGAGTGAGGATATTTTAACTACCAAAAATTTTCACTACTAACTTACTACCCATCACATCACCATTGGATCAAAGAGAGAGAATGTTAAAAAAAATTTGAAGAAAGAGAAAATATAAATATAATGGTGATTAGATAGATAGTAAGTTGGTGGTGGAAAATTTTGGTAATGAGAATATCCCTCTTCCTTTTACAATACTCTTGGCTTTATATTTATTTCTACCCATATCCCACATTTTTTTTCATGTTTGGGCAAGGAGTATATACTTCAGGAACACTGAAAATGAGCTCAGTTCGAAAAAAAGGAAGAAAATCCTCTCATGGACACAAATGATGAAGTAGGAAGATCTTTTAATAAACAAATAAGATTTCAATTTTGAGGTTAACTATGCACGCTATTGGTCGCTATTATACTTCCTTCTTTGCATTGTTCGATACTGTTATGGACTTATTTTCGCCGTGAGATGATTGGATGATTCATATTGATTTGGACCTAACTCGGGTGAGATCATATGTCTAATGAGTCCAAAAGATCATTATTTACTAAAGAGGTAAATGAAATCATCCCACCTTGATGATCTCGTAACCTACATATATGACCAGCTGCTCAGACAATTATAGTTATGCGTCAGCTGCTTATAGCACCATGACCTCCATATGAATCAATGATTGAAGGACATGCAGCTGCATACCACAAAATTTACAAAGACTTAACCTGAATATAGACATCTTACACATAAAGTAGCTTATGAAAGTTATCACTCTTCACCGATAGATATGAACACAACCATATTAAGGCGATACAAGCAAAGTATTTGTCTGCAATAAATATAAAAGCATTAAACCCAAGAGGAAGGTTACAGTTACAACCTTTTGTTTTTACAATCATATCTTATCACTGTTGATTTCCGTCAATCAATGGTTATCATTTTCTCAAATTAAACTCATTAATTAATTATTAATTCATAATAAATGATAACCGTTGATTGGCGAAAATCAATGGTGATAAGATATGGTTGTAAGAGATTAAAATTTTGTAACTATAACTTCCTCTAAACCAGATGACTAGATATATTTATTTTTCATCAATACTAAAACACCATTCACTCTTATTGACTCAAGCGTCCGAATGTTTGCAAGTGGGTGCACGGTGGTTCCCTTTGTACTCAAACCCAAACCGTAATTCATGTGATTTGTATCGTATAACTTAAAAAATATAGGCCCCTTGTCTATCTGCCTAAAACTTTCAGATTAATAATTTTAGGATCAAACATTTCTGTGCTGTTGAAAAAGAAAAGACAAAAGTTCACGCGATTGTTTAATTCTGAAAGGGCAAGCAAATTGGAGTAATAGTAAGTGCTTGTTGGGGGATTGAAATCATAATTTGAATAGGTCTTGAATCTGAACTCATAAGTTGAACGAATCCAATGAAACATTGTTAAGAATTTAGAACCCCATGGGTATTAAAGCCTTCGGGTAGAATTATGGACTCTTAAGTTGATCCCAAACAGCTAAGACCAAAACCATTATCGATTGATAAATTTGGCGCGGAAAATTATTTCAATATTCGCCCCTGACTTCTTCTTATTTTAAGATTACTTGTCAGAGGAATATAAATTGTAGGATTCTCTGGTCATTCAAAGACAAGGGTTCACTGCAAATGCACAAATTGGCTAATAATGATCATGTACATTTTTTTATTATATGCTAAAAAAAATAGTATAAATAACTAATTTTACATTGAGAAAATCCGGTTTCTTTTTTTATCACCCGAACATCTCTAAATTTGTCTATAAGATTATAAACTTTTATATACACGTTCAACAATAACATTCCCTTGTTGCTCGACCCTTCTTTGCTATTTGTCCTATGGTCACTATACATATACTTTAAGGACCGTAGCCTCTTTCTTAGCTGTGCATTTCTAGATCCTGCTCTGTGGTTTCTCTCGTTTGCTTTCACTTTTCACTCGGCTAATGCAAAATTCGTGTCTACTAATTTGTTTAATTTCTTGGTGAAAGCCCTGAACCACGACCACTTTTGGATTTTTGTATCTGTGAGTTCAGTTTCTTCTTAACTTGTCTCACTTTTCATTCACTGATGTTTCGAAACAGGGTTTCAGGATTGAAGGTATAATAATGGACGTTCGAGCACTAGCAAAGAAAAGCTGCAGGGATTGCCATACAACCATGACCCATGTAGGCTGGTCCAGATGGACCAAGGGTAACATTCACAAAAAAAGTTTCTACATCTTTGGACTATATTAACATTATAACTTTTTTTTTAATCTTGAATTTGATTTTGAACTATTTTCAGTCTCTTTGCAATGCATGTGGGATAAGATACAGAAAAAGGAGGAGGGCTATTCTAGATTTGGATAAAGGAGGAGTAAAGAAAAGTAGAAAGAAGAATAGAACAAGAAGAGGCCATGCAAATAAGGTATTGATGAATTTTGGTCGAAACATGGAGCAGCACCCATTACTTGGAAGGCAAATCAAGTTAAAAGAGGAAGAAGAGGCAGCTATATTGTTGATGGCTCTTTCTTGTGGTTTTAAACACTCCCTCGGACTATAGAATTGTTCAATGTAAAGCTAAGTGTTAACTTCACATTTGTTGCATTTGCTGTTCGTTTCTTTTGTGCTTTTCAGACATTTAAAACACAAAATCCATTTCTATTACGTTAGATCAAATAATATTTGAATCATGTTTGTGCTTGGCAAGAAATTGTTTGATATCCAAAGAAACAGCAGGTAGAAATTAGTTCCATCCCATATTCCCATTCTTGTTTAATTCATTTTCCGTTCTTCCAAACCTATGTACATGATTCGCTTGCACTCACGGAATATGAATAATTTGCCCATGGAATTGGGTCTACCCACGTATATCAAATAAAAGTTTATTGTAAACTTCATTGAAACCGTATGATTTTGATCTATCACTAATTATTTATTTAATTCTTTATTTATTACCCGGGAACAGTATCAATGCTGCTCATGGCCTCTTGTGTTGTATAAATAGATAGGTCAATAACAGCGTAATCAAGTCCTTTTTCATTGTCGAGAGCACTCGAGAAAGGACGTAGTAATAGTGACGTACTTTCTGCTTCGTTCTAGAGCGTTTTACTGATTAGAAAGCCTTAATTCTCTTTCTAACACGTGGCAACAGAGAGAATTCACGAGTAAATTGCAGACACTACGTTAATATGGTCCTTTAATCTAGTAAGAAAACGAAATTCCTAGAAAGCATACAATTGAATGAAATGCTTCAGATAGTTAATTTATTGTCATTCAGATCAGGAGGCATGCATAGAAGTAGGGAACAAAACATTTTGAAGCCAGCTCCTACATGCACCGATCGAATTCATGCAAGATAGATCTGAATCAGATTAGCTCAACCTCTACTGTCAACGTATGCTATTAGATGTTAGCAGGAGTTTGTTTTCACCTTTTACCAATCTCCAAATGGTGTTCTTTACTGAATTTACCAAGAACCATTAGCTGTCATCTTCCTTCCTTGAAATTTGAGAAATACCTATAAACCCCAAAATTTTATTGTTTAAGGCAAGGCCAAAATGCCAGTGGCTGATGGCCATATCCCTATTTTCTTAGTACTCTACACTCCAAAACAAGTTCACTATAACATTTGGAACAGAATTTTGAAGTACCAACGACAAGAATATGACTTTTTAAGCAATTAACAAAGAGTGAAGGTATAACGAGTAATGAAAATAAGAAATGGAGAACATACAATCAAAAACAAGAATGCCACAAGAAAAAAAGACAAACAACAAGATAAAAGAAATCTCAAATGGACCTGATCAGCAACAACATCAACAAGTTCCAACTCATGATCTCGCCATTTTCTAGCACTATCAGTAGGGAGGATGAGAACCATGATTGCATAGCTTTTTGCGGAAAGATCAGGCCAATCATTAATTTGGAAATTCGACAGATGCAGAAGTGGCACCCGGACAGCAACAACTTCAGGTGGCACGTATCTACCCGCAAGAGGTCTGATCCTGGCCAGTGGACAGGTGTGCGGTATCCGTTTAGCACGAGGGCTATTGAAAACTTCATTGACAATAGGAAGGTTTGTTGGCACAGTAGACCCAACTTGTACATGGAAGGTTAAAGTATGGGAAAGTTGAAGATTCAGACCATTTCTTGATGGCATCCATAATGCACATTCCTCCAAGCCTAAAGTCCTACCGAGCTCCACAAGAGTAGTCTTTAGAATGGTATGCCTGTCAAGCGTGCTCCTAATTTCATGAGTCAACATTCTAACATGCCTTCCAGTTTCTTCTTGAGTAAGAATAAGTCCCATCTCCCTGTCAAGCTCTTCAGCCTTGTTCTTAAGGAATAATTCACGAGTTTTGACACTCAACAAGTCAGGAATGATGTGGACAAGCATCAACGCAGTCGCGCACGACACAATAGCGCACGAGACTTTGGCAATTGTCATTACCACCGCAACAGCTTTAGAGTGGGCGAAGAATGTCCACAAGTTGATGAAATGTGTTGCCCCACAAAGAACAATAAAAGCACCAAACTGCATAAGCACCCATCTATATGGGAAGAAAGCAGACTTCTGAACAAAATAAATGAGCTCCACAGGAATTGAGAAATATGCAAGGGCAATTAGGACATCAGAAATATACTGATACTTGACAAGAAGCTCATCTGGGGGATATTGTGTGTCTATACAATCGCAGGACTCCATCATCATCTAATACCCACATGAACAGATCTGTCAACACACCATGGCAGATGTTGTTACTTGTTATCACATGTTTCAAAAAAATTAAAATATAATTTGGAATGTGTTCTATTCTCTAACAGCCATGTACTAAAACTTCAAAATCAACAACTACTACCATTTACTTGGATAATTAAACCCATATTGAGCTACAAATTTCTACTTATGACCGAAGGTTGAAATTGCAGGACCCAAAAACATGAGTTGAGGGACCAAACTGAATACTTTCAAAAGTCACACTCCGACTCGAATCTATATATATATATATATATATATATATATATATATATATTGGGTTTTATATTTCTCAATGTTAATTGAGAATTGAAATCTCATGTTGTAGAGATAAAAAACATGTGAGATCCATGTGTTAGAAAAAATTAGATGTAAGACCCATGTTAAATGAGAAATATAAAACCCATATATATTATTTATGAATTTTGTAATTCTCATGATAGATGACAGTTAAAATTTTACTACACATATTTCGATTTTCGTGCTGGTACAGGTCCACACGTGACTTTTTCTAATATATAGGTCCGAATACTTTTTATCTATATGAAATAAGAATTCTCATTATTTATATCCAACAATCATTAATCCGGTGATTATAGAAATAAAATAACAGCATACTTAATCTGTATGGGAAAATGGTCGAAACAAAACCGCATAAGGAAATACACTTAATTAAAATAATGCTTGGAAACGAGGCTAACTGTCTCCGTCAAAACAAAAAATAACAAAAAAAATCCCGATGAGCATTCATGAATAGATCCTATGAGTATGACAAGCCAAAGTGTACACGGTGATTTAGAAATAAAATTATTTTTTTAAGAAAAAGAAAGAAAAGAAAGAAAGAGTGATTACCAGAAGAAGAAGAGGACGAAGAAATGGACAGCTAGATCAGCTGGTGAAGTGATCGGAGCCGCCCATTCGTTTAGGCGGAGACATCGTTCATTTCATGAACGAGAAGTGGGAAAGATGAGTTGAACTAAAAAGCACGAGCCCCTCTCTCTCTGTGTCACGGACATAGGTCGCATTCCTACTCGCTTATTCAAACATCACCCGCGCGTGCCTCCACTCATTTACCCTTTTTCCCTGCGCCTTCCATTTTTTCTTTACTGTTGTGTCACATCATTTTCGTATTGGCTGGCATTTTATTACATCTATTTGTTATATTAGAGATAAATCTGTGGGCTCTGAAAAAAAAAAAAAGTTAGCACAATTATATGTGTAAGAAGAAAAAATTATCTCATATATAGCGTAAGAATAATTTTTCACAACTTTTATTTAAAGATAGAGACTAAGACTCGATACAAAGGACAGTGACCAAAATGTCATTCTTCCCTAACGTTTTTCCCCAAATACCACGCCAACACTGTTAATTTCCAATATGCACAAGTTTGTTGGGCACTGTAACAAACTCAATTTGTTGATGTGTTACGTTTCTAGTGGACACCAAGTTCGTTAATCTAGGTAACGAACACTAGCGAACTTCGTTGTATATCTGCCATGTGTCATCGTGACAGATGGAAACGTGTAGGAGCATTAATTGCAACCAAATTCACTACAATGTCTAACGAACTTGATCACGTGACATATTAGAAATTAACACTATTGAAATGACATTTTTGATCACTGTATGCTGTACAAATACATAAGAGACGGTAATCGTCTCATGATCTAATTAATGTTACTATTTTTATGTGTATGATGATAAAAAAATTTTTTTTGGGATATGTTTTTCTCTTGGTACATGAAATAAATTGTCTCATGCAACACATAAAAAAATGGGTAGGACCCATTTTTTTTCTTTCTCTCTCTTCTTCTTAATGGGTCCCAATCACTTTTTATGTGTTGCATGAGATAACTTATCTCATAAAAATATATATATTTTTTTTATTACAAAAGATGTTGGGGGAAGATCGAACAACTACGGTGATAAATTGGTTTTTTTTTTTTTTTAAATATAATAATACTGGGATCTCCTTTTTGAATACAATGGTGCACAAAATAAAGTTATCGAATTATTTCATTTTTGGAAGACATTAATATGTGATGATAAATAAGATTTAATGTATATTTGAATTTACTTATTTTTAAGATAACACTTCATTTTTACAACTATCTTTAAGTAAAATTTTAATAATAAATTATTTTAAAAAATTAATCCATCCACGCATAGAATTATATTTTAAAATATTAAACCTTTGAAAAGTACGACAGAAGTGATACTTTTATTCATCAAACGGAAGGAATGGTGCGTGAAAGAGAGAATCCATCGCCTGCCAGATCAGAATATTGCCCATGTACAATGTATTTGTCATCGTCACCCTGTCTCCTTGGCCCTTGCACTACAAATCACATCGCCATCTACAAAAAATTTAAAATGCAAATAATACATTGAAGCACTCTTATTAAACCGGGACCAATCCGGGTGGACCCGTGAACCGGTAAATTGGTCATATAATCGGTTTGGTTCAAGCAACGGACTGGTCATGCATCAGAATCGGTGTGACCCGGTCCGACCCGGCCGGTTTTCATGAAAATTAGTGACCCGATCGGTTAACCGGTGACCCGGCCCGGTCCCAAAAAAAAATTCCAAATTTTTTTTTTAATTTTTTTTTTCACAATGGACATGTTTAAATATATTTTTTGTTTATTGACTTACATAATTTATGTACCTACAATACTAATATTATCTCAATTATGCACTATGCAAAATTTTTTGATTTGATTTATAGATAGAGATGTCATTTTCTGAACCTAAAGCTTCGTGTCACGATCATTATATTTTTGTTTGATCCTATATTGTATAATAATGTGATTTATTATTTTTTTATTAAAATATTTGAATTTTTTGTCATTTTTGCTTAGATATTTGAGTATGTTTATAATTTTTTAATATAAATTATAAAATTCTATGTAATTACCGGGTCATGCGGTTGAACCAGTGACCCAATGGTTGAACCAGTGACCCAGTAACCCATTACCTCGACCGGGTCAATGACCGGGCCGGTTTTTATAACATTGCGTTGAAGAATAGAATAATGGTACGTAATATCAGGTCAATATTTATAAAAAATTTATTGATTAATATGACTAATTTTATTTAATTTTCTACACGTATATATTCTGATTATCTTGATAAATATATATATATATATATATATATCAAAAATACATCTCCGCTTTAAATGCAGAAAATTTTATCTACATGTAACAATTTTTTTTAATTGGTGGTCCCACTTTTTTTAAAAAAAATGTCTCTGTATTTGCAAATAACTTTTTTAATTAATGGGTTCCAATTTTTTTTAGAAGATGTCTTCGTAGTAGATATCATTCTCTGCCATAATTGCAGATCCCATTATATATATATATATATATGGAAAAAAAATTATGAAGTTACTTTAGATAATTTTATTTAATGTTCATTAAAACGACGTCATCTTGATGTTGAAAAATTAAAAAATTAGAATGCTAAACACTATGTAAAACCCTGAATATATATATATAAAATTACAATTGTGAAGTTACTTTAGATAATTTTATTTAATGTTCATTAAAACGACGTTATTTTGATGTTGAAAAATTAAAAAATTAGAATGCTACATTAACTATTATAACCCTGAAATAAATATATATATATATGAGAAAACGACATTTTCGATGAACATTAGATAAAGTTATCTACAGTAACTTTAGAAAAAACAAACCCTACATATATATATATAATATATATATATATATATATGACCCAAGGGCCAATTAACCGGAGATGGTGGTGGGAGTTTATATACTCTCCCACTTTCTACCAATTGTCCAATGTGAGAGCCGTTAGATAAAAAACCCACATTTGATTTCATCTTACCTTTTCTCTTTTTTGATTAACCACTCTCAATTCATAACCAATGAATCATTGTATATTAATCTCATATATATATATATATATATATATATATATATATATATATATATATATATATGGGGTAAAGGATTTCTCCGGTCACCGGAGATAAAGTTATCTCCAGCAAGCACAAAATGATGTTGTTTTGGAGTAGAAATCAAGGTGTTTTTGTAATTATAATATATTACAGGGTGAGATTGGTCTTTGTCATTATAATTTTTTAATCTTATAACCCAAAACGACGTCATTTTGAGCTCACTGGAGATAACTTTATCTCTTGTGACACTTTTTCCATATATATATATATATATATATGTATATATATATATATATACATATATATATATATATATATATATATATGATTTATCATTTGTAAGATAATCTTATTTTCGATCGTATTGTTTTGGGTGTTAGGATAATCTTATATACTTTTAAGTCAAACATAACTAATACTCTAATAGTACCTTGATTTCTCGCCTTTGCTGATGCTTCAATTGCACGAAAAGTGAAAACTCCATTTGGTGAGAGCATCAGCAAAAGCATTTTTTGCATCGTTTGGAACATGAGGTGTAGTACTATCATTGGCAAGAGCTTCAAGAATAGCGTGCTTAAATCCCATAGGAAAAGTAGTTTTCAGATAAAATAAAAATCTCTGCCATATATATATGCCATATATATATATATATACACAAGCATATATATATATATATATATATATAAATTATAATTAATTTAAAAAATTGAATTTTAATTTTTTTTTTTAAAAAAGAATAAGTTAAGAATGATTTGTTGAGTTGAGGTTTGATAATGAAGTGCATCAACTGAGATTTGAGAGGGGGGAAGCAAAAATGAAGAAAATTATTTTAAGAATATAAGCAGTTTGAAGGAAGAAACTAGAAAAGTAGATCAGTCAAAAAGCTTGACCTCAAATGTATCAAACTCTTTCAGAGTTGCGTGGTTTCTATGTTGAATTGAACCTTTTACTTTAACCTATTTTTATCCTTGTGTTTGTAAATATGCTTTACTTATATTTACAAACCTTTTTGTTTACAAACTCTTACAAATTACAGTATATTCTCATAGGAGAATATAAGTTTTTACAAATTACACTATGTTTTCCCGGGAGAATGTAGTATAATTTCTAAAAGAATTCCAAAAAATTTGTAAACGAATCGTGTCCCCGAAACTTAATATGTAACATTATAATAATAATAAAAATAATTGAAGGTGTTTGTTTTTTTTTTTTTTGATACATTAGAAGGTGTTTACTAATTAAAGTAGTAAGTTTGCAATTGATGGTAAGGACCTAAGATAAAAAAAAAAAAAAATTATCAGCTTAAAATCCAAAAAAAAAACTGCAAATCAAACTATCTGCATGCTTTTTCCCTCTAGACTTTTTCATAAAAAAGGTATACAAATTGTTGCCAAGCTAATAAAAGACCCTTCTCATATGCGTAACTTAAAAAATAAAATAAAAAATCATTAAGAATGAATTAGTAAGAGTTTTGAATAATTTTTTGAATCCCATAAAAAAAATTTATCTCGGGTGTTCTCGCGCGCAAGGCCAAAAACAAAAAAATGAGAGTATGAAAGAAGAATGAGTTTTTAACTATGAAGCACCGACACTCGCGCGCAAGGCCAAAAAAAGGTTTAAAAAATGAATTGAGTATACATATTTGAGATATCTTATGAAAATTTATGAATATTATAAGTTTAATTTTTTATTAAATTATTGAATATTAAATATAATATACCCCACAAAAATTAAAAATGTTTTTAATAAGTCAGCAGCTAGGTTTTTAAAGCATAGAAAATTAATTTGATCAGAAGTTACAAATAAAATCATTGCAGAGTTAGGTATTTGAAATTTTTACATCCCCTATAAGCTACAGTGTTAAAATAAAAGAATGCCATGATACAAGCAAAGCAACAGGCATTATTGCTTCATTATCTGTGTGATTACAAATTACAAAAAATTACAAACAAACAAAAAATGGAAAATAATAGCAAAAGCTCTCTCTCCCCTCAATCTTAAAAATTGAAAGAAAAAAAAATGAAAAAATATATATGTAAAAAAAGCATCACTCCTTTTTACGTTTTCAATAAGATGGGGGTTACTTTCTACTCCCAGTTTTACGTTTCACGTCAACTGTTGCTGGATGCCTTCCAGTTCGATGTGAGACACTATTTGATCGTTTCAATAAAGGTGAAGGACCAAGAGAAGAATGAACTGCATTCTTGCTGGGAAAATTTGCGAAAAGATTATTAATATCCAGTGGATAGGAGAAAAGAAAACCTGAAATAGACTTAGTAATATGGGAAATGTTATATTTACAAACTTTGTTTACGAACTATACTATGTCTGACCTTCATACTTTAATCAAGAGTGTATAACCGGTCATACGTAGTGTAATTTGTAAAAAAAATTGTAAACGGATCCTTTCCCATAGTAATATATAAAGAAACATTTTAGTAGAAAACCATTCTTGCATTACCTCAATTCTGGGCTTTTTGCTGTCTTTGAGACAGATACCATAGTCCTGGAACCAATTCCATTGGTAAGGCTGGCTAGTTTGGAATGATTAAATTGCCAAAGCAAGTCAGGTTCTGAGGAATCACTGGTTGCAGCATCAAGCTCATCCATGTCATCTGAACCTGCAATATTAAACTGGTTGCCTCCTCCCATGAACATATTATATGATTGTTCTGTGTAGACTTTGGAAGAGTCTTGTTGGAGATATTTCTGATAAAAGGCCTCTGATAAGTTCCCATTGCCTGCTTGCCAACATCCCAAGAGGTTCTCAGTTTTGTTTACATCTAGCTTGTTTACCATTACCTTATCAACCCACTCTCCAGAACCAGTTTCTTTATCATCCTCCCCTTGGTTTTGTCCAAGACTGTTCACTGGGGTCCAGGGTGGTGAATTTGCTGATATCTCATCAAAATCAAAGCTTTGAGTTTTGTGCCTCAATGGGGTGGTATTACTCTGAAGCTGCAGGATAAATAGTTCAAATTCCACACGAGTTCAACATGGAATAGTAACAACCAAAGAAATTATGCATGATCTGATTTTCTTGAGGAGAGACCACTCCTCGAGTCAAAGATCCAAACAGTAAATGCGATGAAGTCATTCTCAAACCAATATTCAAGTAAAATTTCCGCAATTGTACTTAAACAATAAATGGTGTCTCAGAACATTTCATGCATGGCCTTGTTGGCCCATAAGTTTTAATAGTAAACGTATTTGCTCCTAAACAATGCAAGGTGTTGAGTACGCAAAAGTGACAACTGTATTTTGAAGATCCCATTGAATTATCAGAAACCAATGTGTTTGTTCCAAAATCATGTCATCCCTTCAGATCTAAATATTCTGAATATAAATTCTCTACACTAAATTTAAGGGGATGACTTTTTCTAAATACATCAAAGCAGTTTGCATTAATGGGGATATTATAATTCTTTACCAGAAATCACTAGGAAATGAGTATACAACTACACATACCTCTATGTTGCCAACATCAACACCCAGCTGGTTTATATGATAAGGTGATATCTCAACAGCCTTTTTCCTGTATTTTTCAGAGCGGCCGGATAAAGAATATTCTGATTCCCCTTCCTTTCTTGCAAGTGCTGCCTTAAGGCTGGCGATCTGAAAGACAATTCAATAGTTAGACTTGATATAATTGAAGTTGAATTTTTTTTCCTAAGATTATTATGAAGAACCAGAGAGATTAGATTTGATTATCAACCTGTTCTTTGAGCTCTTTAACATCTGCACCATCCTTGTTTACTCGAGCAGCGCCAAGTTCAACTGTAGCAACTCTTTCTGCAAATTTTAAGGTACTAAATGTTTCTCCAATAGCATCAATCTCTGGACTTATGTGAACAAACATTAGCGTCTTAGCCTGTCCTCCTGAAATAAACGCAACCAACATTATGAGAATTCTAAAGAATTGTACAACTCAGGCACAGAAAAGAATATAATTGCTACAACCCCATTAAGAAACCAACTTCTTAAACCTTACCAAGTGAATCTTGGAGTAATTGTGTGAGTTTACTATTTCTGTAAGGAACGTGTGAGTTTTTCTGAGCAAGGGAAGCGATGACATCGCCCAAAGCTGAAAGAGATTTGTTAATATGCTGTGCCTCTTTTAGCCTATCTCCTGTGGCCTCAGATTTATCTACCCTCTCACTTCCTGCCAAGTCAACCAAATGCAAGCATCCACGAAGGATAGTTCCAGATGTCAAATCTCTTCCTTGAACATGAACAGTCAAGCAACTGCCAAATTGATGTTTTTAACAACACAATGGTTAACTCTGTCCAAGAAATAACATCACAAAAAAGAGAGCGGATAACAGGAAAATGAAAAGGATATTACCTATGAGATCGGCTGCTGCGGTCATTAAGGGCTGTTGCTCCAACTGCACGGTTCCTTTGCCCAAGGTTCATTAGTTCAATAACATCAGTAGTTGATGAAACAGTGACAAGGCTTGCATCTGGCACGCTGAGCCCTTTGTGAGAACTACTACGAATTTCTAATGTATTAAAGGTTAAGGGCAAGCATCATGATTAAAAGTTGTTTTCATCTATATTTATTAAAAAGATTCAAAGCAGCAGTCAATGCTATGCATGCTTTATAATTTCTGACGCCGTATTCTCATATAGCCAGTTTATCAAATAGGTGGATATACAAGACCTGAAGGTATAACTATTTTCAAAAGAGAATCAAATAAATGGTAAAAGGATATCTTCTGTTTGTTCCATCAGTGACCAGTAGATCCCTGACTTGCTCATTATAAATCTCAATCATTTGAACAGAAACGTCATAGTGGAAAGTGTCCTTTCTTTGATCTGCTAAATCAAACAAATCACTGAGAGCCCTATAATTTACACCTTGGCTTTTCTCTGTGATCTCTTTTGGTCCAGTCTACATATAAACAACACAAATCAGTAAAAGGTCATTAAAAAAATCAATTTCTTTTTTTCAGAGAAAACTTCAATTGGATACTACCATAGTGTAAGTTTTTCCTGATCCTGTTTGTCCATATGCAAATATGCAAACATTATAACCATCAAGAACAGATCTAAGAAGTGGCTGCATATCAAAGAAGACTTCCGCTGCAGCACAGGAGAGATAATTTCAATCATAGTATAAAATATAAATCCTGGAGATAATTGAATCTGAAAACCAAACTAGCCTTGGGTTGCAGATGGTCCAAAGACTTTGTTGAAGTTGAAGGATCTGCGTCCCTTCCCATTCTTTGAAGGAATGTGAACTGTGATAATTCCATCTTCAATATTTTCTACAGTGCTCAAATGGTTTGGTCGTCCAGGAAAGAAGGGTCTTACTCGACAGTACACCCTAATACTTCCTGATCAAACAAATTACCCACCTTAACCAAGTTTTAGGATTAAATAAACCTTACAAAGACGTGAATGGGAGAGTTAAGCATAAAGCAAACAGCCAGCCAGTAATCTTATTACCCTTAAGATCCTGGACTTGATTGTATAGTTTGCGATTTTCTTCAAGAACTCTATGATATCCAGAAGCAGCGTGAGCTAAGCCATGAATGTGCATGCCTACAAAGAAAAATAAAAAAGTTAAATAAGATGCAGTACCCATCCACCCATCACAAGGCAACAAAGAAAGGCGGGGTACAATAGAGTAAAGAACTTAAAATGAATGAATCACATATCCTTACCAAGATTGTAGAACTCCTCATGAAATTTCATTTGCATGAACTGCATACCAGCTTTTGTGGTGTGAAGAGTATGTTTTAGGTCCTACAAAAACGTAAGGAATTGAAACATTTAATTAACGTAGTCAAAAAATGCAAAGCCTTAAAATGGTGGCTATCATCTGAGATTCTGTACTTGAATATCCCTTTGCTGCTGACCAAAGAGCATTTGCTGCTTCAGAAGTTGGCTTTGTGATTCCTCAGCAGCAATACAAGTTTTATGAATGCAATTCTCTTTCTTTGTTAGAGCATGAATCTTGTTCTCCACCTAATCAATCACAAAGTAGATGACTATAAGAATTAAAGCAATGTTTTGAGAAACAGAATATGGGGCACATTTGTGTTACCTTTTTATCTGCCATAACAAACTTTGATGCAGACCCGTTGCTTTGAGAAACAGAATCTCTTGTGGTTATTTTTGTCTGTAAGTTACAAGATAAAGAAATAAACAAGAACAGCTTGTGAGAAAATCAACTTAAGCAAGGACAAGTATTATCTAGGAATGGGGTAAATAGCAGATAATATGACCGGCCAATTACCTAAAAACTAATGACATTACTAGGAGGTGAAAAGTGTCATACCTGTTCACTTTGGCTTGCAATACGATGCTCAAACTCCTCTACAACCTTATTCAAAACAGATTCAACCAACTGTACCATGCAGAGGAAGAAAAATATTACTCAAAAGCAAGTAGTTTCATAGGCACTCTTAGACTTAGTATTATGATTGATTAGATGGAACTGAAGCAGCGGGAGGCTAGTAATGGGAGTGCAAACTCTGCAATTGGGACGCACTTTCGAATGCATTTTAACAAAGAGTACCTTTTCATGATGTCAGAATTTTCAAATGCATTTTAACGGAGTAGAGGCTAAGAGTCTCAAGTAATTTAATAGATTCATAATCTATAAGGTCTAACTTGACTAGTAAAATTATGATGAAATTCAATTGTGAAACATATAGAACTACATATCCCCTTACCATCGGAACTTCTTCAGGCTTCTTATCTGATAGGATTGCCCGAACAAGCATACTCAAGGAATGGGAACCAGACTGCAAGAATAGCAATGTAAAAAATTCCTTTAGTTATTCTTTCTGTTCAACCAGACAAATCCAGAGCAGGTAATCAAGCTTACCTACCATTTTATTATACTCCACATCAGAGTTAAGAGCAGTCAGAGATTTTTCATTGATCGAAGAAGTCCTTGACAAAGAATTCGTAAATGGCTCCGAGTTTTTTCTCACAAAAGATTTTGCAGAGATAGTAGGTTTGAGAGTTCCGCCAAATTTCCACACACCATTTGCCCCATTCTGTTTCCATTCGCAATAGGATTTAAGGGCTAAGATGCTGTTCACAATCCTGGATGATTTTCCTCCCTGAGAAATAACCAATGATTTAGCAGAAAAACAAAACAATAAATTATTAAACTTCCAGAGTTTTCAAATTCGCTAAGTGCTAATGAATTATCTGGTGTTATTAACAATTCAATTCAATGCACCATGATACAAATTCTAAGTTTAAAAGAAAAAAATAAAAAAAATAGTAATAAGTATCTAATGCTTCACATACTTGTTCCAGATCAGAAGCCTCAAAGGTAGGAAGTCCAATTTCTTGAACAGCCACCAGGAAATTCCTCACATTTTCAAAATACTGATATGCCGATAAAGGTGCCCCATCTGGGATCAGTGCAGAATCAACAGGACTCTCCACAACCTTAAAAGAAGAATACATTGTAAACAAACAATAACCGAAACCTGAGTGTAAATTAAATTTAACTAGGATCTACTCTACCTCACCTTGGGTACAGCTCCAGGTTGAACCTTATTAATAACATTGCAGAGGATAATCCCACTTCTTAAACCAAACCTAAACTCTTCCTCCGAGGGCTCTGCTGGTAAATCTTTAGCTGCAACAACTCCAACCATTTTTCTCAGCCACCCTGCTGCTTCATATCTTCTGGATGCTGCACATTAAAGATTTCCCATTTCAGGATAACTAATACAAAATCCAGATAGAAACTCTTCAGCCTTTCAGTGAAAGCAACCATCATAGTGAAAAAGATGATAAACAAGTACATTCACATAAAAAGATGAATGAGTTAACGGTGATCAGACCCGATCATTGGTGCAAGGGAAGAGATACAAGAAAGAGACTTGAGACCAGAAAATGAATATTATTATTATTATTATTATCTGCAATTCCATAACTGAATTTTTATGAAAACCCAGAAAAATAATGAGGAAATTACCAGCTTCTTCTGCTTTCCTAGATTCCAAATCAAGATCTTTGTGGCGAGTGCCATGCTGTTGAAGCACATCCTCCACCACGGAAGCCACCGAAAAGGACAATGCCGCCATAACTTGGACACCAAAAAGTGACCAAATCACAAGCTGGCCTTTGAATCCTTCAACGGAGACTAAGCTGAACAATCCAGCTGATCAACATTGCACAATCTCACCCATCGCTGGATTTCCAGAGAGAGAAAAGAATCTAAGGTGAGGAACAGAGAACAAAGAAAGAAAGAAAGAAAGAAAAAACGAAAGAAGTTTCTTTTTTAAAAGCGTGTGTGTGTGATCGTTCTCTCTCAGATATTATGTTTCATCATGCTATTGAGTATTGTTGAGATTTTTTTCCTTATTCTCCATCACCTTTAGCTTTTCTTTTTTCTCTTTACTAATACAAAGTGATATTCGTACAGCACAACAGTTAGTTCTCTTTTTTTCAGTATCCAAATTTGCTTTATACTCCCCAGTCCACTTTGTTCTGTTGTTTTTTTTCCCCTCAGCTCAACTCCGAACCTAGTCCCAAACCTCCAATCACGAAATTTAGTATTTATGTTTTCCTATGGATTTGTTTCACACGGGAGAGCAATCACTTCGTTTCACAGCGCGTGTGCTTCACTCACTCTTTTTTTTCTTCTCCTCGCCAAAAAAAGAATCTACTGAACGTTGATGGCTGATTTTGGTTGGATATGTGTATATCCTTTTTAGGCGATATACAATTAACTCTAAAGTAGTTTAGATGGCAACTTATTTATGAAAAAAAAATATCTTATTGGATTTTTTATTTTTGGATACTATGGAAATGAAATGGCCTAGATTTTTGCCCCCTTTACTTGGGGATAACGTTTGTCAAAACTATTTATTTGTGCTGCAGTTGGGGGAAAAAACAGAGCAAAAAAGACCACCAAAAATAATTTCTCAAAAGGAAATGCCATGATTTACATTTTGGTTACAAACGCAATGATTTACTTGAAACAATTTTCATGATGTTTTGTAACCAATTAAAGGAATGTTCATTTTTTGTTATACTAAAATAGTAAAATATCAATAGTTTGTATCGCTTGGACTCTTATGTGGAATGCGTAGCCTTTGTATGATGCTTTAATTTTGATAATTATCAAGTGACCAACCATCAAACCGTTAATGATCTTGCTTTGATTTTAGGACATTAAGTGCTCCGTTTTTACTGTTCCATTGAAAATCATGGACCTGTCCTCATCCACCCACCGACTTCATCAAGAACTGACTTGTGCACATGAAGGCTTTGCCATCGTTCTCTCACAGATTATTTTCTTCTCTTTCATTCCAAGTTTCCAGTTTAAGGGATTCCATCGAAATATGAACGTTGCAAGTATAAACAATGCGTTTCGGGCATGGTCTGTCTTGACCCTAGTACTTATATTATATTGGTTTGTTGATGTAACCTTTTATTCTTAAACAAATTTCAAGTGTATAATTTAAGGGACATGACATTATGACAGTCACTTAATGTCACAACTCTCCTTATTCTATATAATATGAAAGTAACGAAATAGAATAAACGAGAAAAAAGAAAAGTGAAGTGCCATCTCTTGTCTAATTAACTTGACGGAATAAAAAACCTCCTTTGGCGTTAACACCTGAAAAGTTCAGTAAGAGAGGTTGGGGGTGGTTGAGTTTGTCTGCTTCGTCAATGTTCAACCACAAAACACCACGATTGGTCAAGCCTATCTTTGTATTTCACAATTATCATTTTCCCCCTTAGTCGCTAGGTCCCCTTGTCTCTGGAATTCAAATTAAGCATGCCTTTTCTAATATATATACTTAGATATCTTCATTAAGAATATCTTTATTATTTATAAAGATCTATTTCCTTATTTCATTAGGATTTAAATCAGATATAAGTTAAGTTCATTAGTATTTCTTTATATATTGTACTCTGCTGAATCAATTCAATATACATATTTATTCTAAGTTCCTCTCATCTCTTGTTATTTTACGGTTTTCTTTCTTTTCTTTTCTTTTCTTTTTTTCTTTGGGTAAAATAAGCATGGTTTTTCTAACGCTGTAAGAATATGATCTTGATAGTTTTGTAAGGCTAAGATGCTTGTATTTGGCTTTATGGTTCAGACTCAAATGACATAATCCCCCCTCCACTTTTAGGTGCATTTTAACAAATTAATTATAAAAGAACTTTTGTATTTTAACAAATTAACGTTAACTGAATTCGTATGCGACGGTGTGTTAATTTTACAGAGTGCCACACCATGTACCATAATATGAACAGCGTATGACTTTTTAAAAAAAGAGGTTTATCTTTTATTACTGATTGTGTGAAATTATGAAATTTAATGTTGATATATTATCAGCTAATTTTTTTTATAATTACATCTAATGATACATTATGAAATTATTTAATAAAATTGATATCTCGTAAAATTGTTAATATAATCAAATTAATATTGGATGATAATGTAAAAAATATGTATACTAATAATACAACAGAATTATACTAATTATTATCGTGATTAAATTTTATTTAATGATACATCAATACATAGTTAAATAATAACTTAATCTTTTTATTAACAGTGAAACAATATACATCTTTTTTATGGAACTAGGTATATAAGAATATGTTTTTCGAGTTTTTACCATGTTGACACATCCATGAATTAAATGCGGTTAAGTTTCTAAGTCACGAAAAGTATATAGACTACAGAGAATTTGGCACGTACGGTGACACCAACCTTGGCTTGAGCAAGTTGAAAAGCTTGAAAGCAAGCATTCACAAAGTTCACATCGTATATTGTAATCTAATAATCCGTCTAATAACTTGAAAATGAATGGCCATGCATCCACACAGTTCGGTAGACGTTCCCTTTCGGTTAGTGCAATGGTTGTTGGAAAACAGCTACCTCCACAGGCTCCAAGTTATAATGATGAAATTAAAACTGATCATCAATTGTTTGTGCCCATCTCATCCAAATTATTTGCCTCTGTTTCGTAAAGTAGGAAATTTTTTTATTTCCGGTGAGATTATTGCATTAACCTATTAAAAACATAACACACAGTATAACAATATATGGTAAAAAAAATTCATGTCCGGTGAGATTATTGCAATAACCTATTAAAAACATAAAACACAGTATAAAAATATATGGTATTGTATTATTATTTATTATTTATTACATGAAAGTTCAAAAGGGAAAAAAAAAATTTAAATTTTTTTAAAGCATGTCATAAATTTCATAAAGATTTATAACAATATTTTCATGTGAATTTAAAATTAAAAAATAAATGAACATTAATATAAATCAAATTTTAAGACTTTTTTTGTTTCACATTAGTGAATCTTAAGTCAATTTTCGATGACAAATCAATTATAATATACAAACAAGTATTTTTCCTACAATTGAACCTTATCCCTAGAGCTCCTAGGATGTCGAAATGGGATCGTGATTCATGAAAGTTTAATGCATAAATAACAAGGAGGAACGGACATGATATCAGACACAAAAGGACGAAGGCAAACTTTACTTTAAAAAAAAAAAAAAGGATAAGGGCATAGTCGGGAATTGGACAAAAAGAGTGAAGAGCACCACCGGAGTAACGTTCAAAAAATTCAAATTGGCAGTTCGGAACCAAAGCAGTTAGGTTCGGGAAGGCCCACGAGAGCGTCTTAAAAGGGACCCACTTCACGGAAGGTCATGGGTTGTTCATTCAGAACAAAAAAAATAAATCCGACGGCCAATCCTCCAACTGGAGTGAGAGCGAGCAATGATATTTGACCACGTGGCGGGCCTGCAACCGGCAACTTGCTACTGCGTCATCCAGCGGATGACTCGCTCAATCCAATCCTTCATACGACCACTGCTACCAAAGCGCGTGGATTTTCCATTAATTATGTAATAAATAAGGGATTTGATTTTCTCTTAATTTTCATGTTGTGACTCAACTAGCGATAGAACTCACACTTATTAAAAAAAAATTGCACGCAAATCGAAGAGTTACATGATAATTGAATTCTCGATCAAATGTTTTCCCAATAAATAAATATTCATAAATCACTTCTAAGTTAAATTGTTCATTTATTTTTAATTTTGATGTATTTTTTATATTATAAATCACTTATCAGTTAAATTTCTTATTTACTTTTAATTTTCATGTATTTTTAAATTTTTAAATAATTTTTATTTTAAATTAATTCTAAAAGTACTCATTTCCAAGATTATTTTCAATTTTTTAAATATATTACAGTTTAAAATTATTTTATATTTAATCTTTAAATTTGAGTAAAGTTAAAGTCAAATATATCTTCGATACCTGCATTGCAAATATATTTAAAATTGTCCCAAAAAAAGTAGAAGTATGAATAATTATATTAATTTAAGAGTATCACCATCTTCCATCATTCCTTTAATATAGATACATGTCTAATATGGTATATGCTTACATATATACTTAACTGTTATTAATTTATGTTTATGACAGATAATGTCAACTTAAGAATCTTTTAAAATAAAATTTAAGCTACGAAATTCAAACCATAGATACAGAATATTACCCGCATGGCCTGCAGAATTGCTAATCATTCTAAAAGATAACCAGAAAGGTAATTAATTATCGATAATAATTTGAAATACTGAGTAATCTAAGAAAACTTATTAGTTGCAGTTATTATTGAAAGGTTAAAGTAACGTGTTATTGCTTTTTCTTTATGACTTTCACATGTTAAGTGAGCCCAGCTGCTGCTGCCAACAGTACATGATTATATTCGTGAATTCTCTTTGTAAGGTTCACGTCACTTTCTGGTGCAGAAATTTGCAATTTCATGCTGTCAATTCTGAAGATGGCATGCCACATCATGCAATGGAAGCACATGCACCTTCATTTTGTGGAAAGCAATCCTCAATCTCTGGACAAGTGTATCCTCCTCCCCCAAAACCAAATAGTCTCTACATAATAATGTATATAGCCCCCCTTTTTTTTTAATCCTTTCCTTCTATAATTTGTATCAATACAAACCCGAATTCCATTTTAAAAAAAAGGAAATATTCAAAGATGCATGAATCAAATTATCACTATATTTATTCCTTTTTCTACTTCTTTTTCCAAGTGCAAGATAATCCCAAGGAGTTGCGGGTTTTTTTCTACCAATTGGGGCCCTCTATGCATTACAATTTTTTTTTACCCCAACATTCCCCATTTTTCTGACTGAGCAGTTTTTGGATTATAATTTTTTTTAGCTTCGATTCCTATTTAATATATTTTTTAAAAGGGATAAAAAGCTTTAACTGTCTAAGCTTTTACTCAAAATTAGTTACATAACTAGTTCAATGAATTAAAACTTGCGAGGATATCCGAAAAAATTAAAGTTGATATTAAAAAAATTGAATATTTGAAAATACATGTATTTTTCTGTGGAAAATAGTTTCTAATCGATGACTATATCACTATGACCGGTTGTTTGACATGGTTAAAAGGAGACAAACTCCCAGGCTAACTCAATTGGCACTTGAACGCGTAGGAGTTTGTATTGTTTAGGGTTCGATTCTTGGTAAATTTTTGGAATTCTTTGGGAGAAAAAATGATTTTTCTTTGAAAAAGGATTAATCTTATCTTTTTTACGGTGACAAAATCTAATGTGTCCACTATTTCAATAAGAATCTAGCCTTATGGCCATGTTCTAAGCATAAGACGACAAGAAAAAGTATAAAAATACCTCCTAGTTAACTACTAAAAAAAAGGGAAAAGTAACGCAAGGGTAGCTCAGTTGGCAACTGAGCTCCCAAGGATTTGCTTGAGTCAGGGGTTCAAACTCTGCTTCAAGCAAATCCTTGAAAAATCTTTGGGGGACAGAGGATGTGTCTCATCCTCGGTCGGGGATTAGTCACATCCTTCCTCCGTAGCGAAGTTCAATGCACCCGTTCCAATGAGGGGCTAGCCTACAGGGCCATACCCCGAGGGCAAGGTGATCGGAGGAGTTTGAATTGGGATACCTCCGGGTTATACCAAAAAAAAAAGAAGGAAAAACTGTTTATCCTTTTAAATGACACAACTTGTATCCTTTCACTCTTACAAAGAGGTGGGACCCACACCTTTATTTTTTTTTTGTCAACTCTCTCTCTTCCCTTATCTATCTCTTTTTCTCTCTTAAAATGCCATAACTTTACATCTTTTAAAATGATACACACTTTACAAAAAAAAAAAAAGGAGACAAACGTGTGAACATTATGATGCTCCTTAATTTTTACAAAAGAAAAAGTTTAAAATGAAAAGAAACTTTCTCGATTTCAATACTAACATAAATCAACGATAATTTACAGTAAAACCCTTGAATTCAAACTATGCAAAGTATTGTGAATGAAATGTCTATTTTCTATGTTCCACTTTAATTTTTATGTAACATCGGTGTAACTTTTGTCCACTATCCATTACCCCAAAATATAAGAAGATTGTCACTCACTGTATTCATCATAGCAGTGACTTTTTGGAGGATAACTTCGGGTTTCGCAGAAAGGGTAAAAGGATCAAAAGAGCTCATTTTTGCTGTCAAAGTTAAAGCATTCATCAAAGTGATCATAATTCCAAGTTTATATAAACAAAAAAATTTACAAAATTTAAGATATATGGACATATAATAAATAAATATTTTATAAACTAAAGGGAAGATGGATGAAGGCCCAGCATAAAGCCTAAACTTTACTTTTTCATTTTTTTTTTTCTTTTGGGGTCTTGTTGCCTTACCAGAATCTTTAAACTCTATAAAAATACTCATTGCACAATAATTTAAGAAAAAAATATGTGTTATTTAAACGATAAAAATTATATCATTTTATAGATACAAAAAAATAAGACTCACATTTTTTTTGTCTTTATTTTTTCAATGAAATTTATATTTTTTCAATCTATGAGATAACACAATTTATATCATTTAAAATAATATACACTTTTCCAATGAAATATTTTCATCTCAAATAAAAAAGGATTTTGATTTTTTGTATAAAAAAATAATTCTCATAATATACACTTTACCCTTTAAAATAATATACACTTTTCCAATAAAATATTATGGTCAAATAAAAAAGGACTTTGAAAATATAATTATCATATTGTGACTTCATTAACGGTGAACTCTATCCTTATTAAAAAAATAAAAGCTTTATATATAAATCAAAGGATTATAATATAAAAACATATTTCTCATAAAACATAAAAAAGTGTTTTTCCCAATAAAAAATGGTGCAGAAAAGAAAGATGGTCTCGCTCTCTCCGAAAAAACGGCATTTGTATAGCATTCCAAGACGAATCATGACAGTTTAGCACTCCCGGTTCCTTTGATGGGTTGGCTTTTATGGACCTACCGCGCTATGATGAAATTGAAGCTAAAAACTGAAGTACCACCTGCTCTTCTCGGAATTTTTTAATATAATTAAGGACTATTACGATCGTTTCACTAACAAATTGACATCTCAATTTTTTATTTCTCTCCTTTTTTTTAACCTTTTCTTTCTTTCTCTCACCGGTGTTCCACTAAATTTTTTTTTTGGACCCGGAGCACAAAAATATGATTGGCTCTGCTCTTCATATTCCACTCTCAACCCCCTGTTCTGTTCTTGGGACAGAGATGTCCAGTCCAATAAGGCTGGTATGTTTATCTTTATTTTGGATCTAGTGCCTTCTCCAAGGTATCTATGAGGAAGATATCCTTGAGTGAAAGCGTACAGTGACAGCGTAATAGTGAGAGAGAGAGTACGTACCTTTAAGGTTACCTTACATTTATAGAGATTACCTTTGAGCAGTGTGGATGGGGCCTCTGGTGAGAGCCCAAGCCTGCTTGCTATGTTGTTCCTTGATGGATATCTATCCATGATTAGTATTGATTCATATCTTGAATTATCCCTTATTGGACCTGTCATTCAATGAGCCATTTATATGAGTCCATAACATTCTCCTTGTTATTCTATATATAATATAAGGGGTTTATACTTCTCATTTCACTGCAACCAAAATTTTTTTACAGCTCTTATATCGGTCAGTCCTTGTACATGCTGAGTCTTTTTTTTTTTTTCAACAAAACTAATGGGACCCACAATAAATGTGTCTATGACATAAGATGACTTCTCCTTTAAAAGAAGAAGTTGTTTTCTCCTAATATAATATAAGAATCGTTCCTGTGATGTTAAAATATTTTATGACATGATCATACAAATTTTTTGTATTAATGATAATAGGACCTATTTATTTATATATGTGAAAAAAATAGACATAAAAAATTTAAATATATAAAAAAAAATTAGTACATAAGCGATGTGAATTTTTTAGCCTGCTCCATAATATAATGACATCTTGTTTCTTATATCACAACAACACTAACGCCACTCGCACTCAATTTCAATTAGTACCCTCTTGACTTTATCTATCTCGTTTGGTAGCTTTCCTACTAATAATAATAAATCATGATGAAAAACTCCAATACGCTGAAGTTAAAACAATAGTCGTGTTTACCCAAAAAAAAAAAAAAAAACAATAGTCGTTTTCTTTTATTCTTCTCGTTGTGAAAGAACTGGACAAACGAATCCAATACCATGCATCTTTTCTAGCCGCCTAGGGATGTCTTAAACTTTGGATGCCAAGTAGTGAACGCTAACGCTTAGGTGGGGAGGGAGTAAAACTCTTTCCTACACACGGTGTAGGAAAACAGGTAAAATTTAATTTTCACTCTAATCCTTGTTTTATTTTTTTATATTTTCTTTTATATCCTTTCAAACTTTTCTTATTTAATAATCCATATCATGAAATATTTTTGTAATATTAAAAATATTTCCGTGAGAAGGATGTAATAACCCATTTCCGTGAGAAGTTGTCAAAAATATTTCCGTACCTTGTAGATATTGATTGTAAACTGTGATTATAAGATATAAATTTTAAAGTTAAATGAGAAGCATTCGTACACTCTTACCTTTGACCATTTCATAAAAATAACTAAGGTTAAAGAATCTCACACTTACATAAAAATAAATGAATTTTTTGTCTCTCTTAATTTTATAATAAAATTTATTTATTTTTATGTGAGTGTGACGAAATATTTTTCCGAAGTTAGTAACCCCGCTTTATATTCACTAATGAGTTAGCACAATTATGGGTCATCATTACCTCAATTTGCATAACTTAACTGGCGTTCTGTATTTTTGTTATTTTTTTTTGGAAATATCTTAACTGGCGTTCTCGTATAAAAGAGGAGGAGAAGAATTTTCTAATCGTAAACTTCAAAAGCTATATATATTTTTGCGGTTTATTCTTTTTACTCACGTAGTTTTTACGTGCCAATATTTTTAATTTTTTTATTTACTTTTTTTCCATGGGACTCACCTAAATATGTGTTGCAAAAAATTTCATCTTATGTTACATAAGAAGTATAAACCCCATTTTTGTATGGTATAAAAAAAAAAACTTTAAGCGATAATACATGTTCTACTTTAAACACATTATAATGGAGTCATCTAACGGGGGAAAACTCATCCACAGTAAGAAAGGTAACATGCTTCGCAAGGAAACTGATAGATACGTCTTCTCTTGCAAGAGATAAAACCTCCCTGCTGTTTTTTCTAAAATTTTAATTTATGAATATTATCATAAATTGAATGTAAAAATCATATTTTTGAAAATTGAGATTCCCGGATAAATAAAAAATTTTCCTATACCAAACGCCCTCAGGTCTGATTGTGTTTTAGTTTTTTTTTTTATTCTTAAAACTATTTTGTAGAATAATTATGGAAAGAGTTATTTTTTTGTGTTTTTTTTATTTTGAAAATTAAAAACCAAAACAGAAAAAAAAAACACAGACATATTATTTAAATTTAATTCTAAAAATAAAAAAACAGTTATAATTTTTAATTTTTTTTTTACAAAACAGGCTTATCAAACGAATTTTATTATTATTTTTTGTTCTGAAAACTAAAAAACTGTTTTAAAAAACAGAAATCACACAAAGCCTTAGTCTTCATAAATGTTCTCTCCTACAAGAGAGATGACCTTTAATCATATGTCCAAATCGAGTGCTCTTCCTCATTTAATATAATTTAAGAAGAGGAAAGCACACAAAGCCTTAGTCTTCATAAATGTTCTCTCCTACAAGAGAGATTTAAATGTCCATGCGAATAAATCCCGATTTAAATATGCGATTTTATGATTTTATAATTTTTTTAATCAAAATAATTTCATCAAAATAGCAAACGCTTTTATGTTTTTATGATTTTTTACGATTTGGGTCTTCCTTTCTTTTTTTTCTTCATTACATTTCAAATATAAAAAGGAATAGCCATCATTTACACTTTCATTTTCTTCTTCTTTTTTCATATTAGAATTTTTATTCAATAAACGATTGTAGGAACCTGCTTACAGCAATACTTATGCTAAAAGACTAAATATTCTTACATAACTAAATTAGCTTATTGTTTGATCATTTAACACAAGGTTGCTGCATGTCCGATGATCAATTTTTCCTTTTTCTAATTTTCCTCTACCTTCACACATTCCATTGCAAAGGGGATTTCCCACGCACCCTCAACATAATAACAGGTGACATTGCATATTGTTTTATGCAGTAATTTTGAAGTTGCGTTCAACCTAAGTTCATAACCAGGGCCTACTACCCTTCAATATTGTGATTGCCCTTTGCCACTGAACTTTTATTTCTTGATGAACATTATGATAATGGGTCACCACCAGTAACTTTCCAAAGGCACAAATAACACCCCGCCGCTAGGTGGAGCCCCAATTATTGAGAATCCAAAACACTGTACGCCCCCATCATGCAATAATAAACGCTACATGTACATGTACATGTTCAGAGTTCTAGCACTTGGGGAGTCTGTCTCAGTTCATAGTTTTAGAATTGTTTAAAAAATATTATTAGTAGGAAGAAAAAAAAGATTCTTTGAATCTTTTACCCTTGATTTAAGGAATATCAGAATGGCTAGAACTGTGAATCAAGATCATTGATGTGGTTAGTAGACGGATCTGGATCAAGATTATTAGATGCAAGCGATGTGAAGGAGCGATTGTAGTAGAGAATCTTAAACAGGATATGATAATTTTAACAGTTTCCAAATGAAATAAGCAGGACAATCCTCGTGCCACCTTATCATTTTTATCGTCATTATCACTCTCGAATCTATAATTATCCCTCGGTCTCCCTACAAAGACAATAACTTGCACAAGTTTGACAGGGAAACCAGGCTCAATTATGCCTGAAAATGTGGGACTCTACCGTATATAAACTAAAAATCACAAAGAATGGGATCTGCATTGCCAGGAGAAGGATTACTCAGCTGGACTAGCTTGTGTTTCGGAATCTACTGCTACAGATGACAGATGACCGCCATGATCAATCATCACAAAATTTGAGGATGTGGATCAGAAGGAAAATGTGAAACAAGAAAACGGTGTATCATTTCAAAGCTGGTGAATGTGATTACAGCAGCTGGTGTTGTCCTCAGAAGGTTCGTGGCACACCCTCGGTAAAAACCAGGTACACCTTCTTGTTGAAAAACCTTTCTAATACAGTCAATCACACCAGAGTACCTTTTCTCTGAGTGGAGCCCTTGTTCTTGCAGTCTGGAACGTACAACCTGCAAGCAAAAAACCAAAATATTTGTTACATTTTAATACTTGTCTGCCCAACAAAATGATAAGTAATAATGAATTCATGAATCCCACCCCAATTAATGGGTATATGGCTTTCTAAGTTGACAATGAAATAAAAAGAGTAAGCTCAAAATATTCAAGAAATAGCTAAATACAGTGAAAATAATATTATTCTAGGATGCTTTAAATATTGAAAATGGATTCTATACCATCTTTCAGTCAAATGATTGGCAAGGTCATTTCATTCACAAGACTAGGCAACTAGAAGTATGATACCTAAGTTTGTGCACAGATATCTTGAACTACACTAAGTCAATCAGTCAGCAACATACCTCATGAGGATATGTCAATGTGGATGCAAAAATTTTGGAGACTGATGAGGCAATTGCAACATCACGTGCACCAAGTTTATCCATTGCTGCGTCATCTGATACAAAACAGTGACTGCACTAATTAACTGCCAAAACTCACAAGAGTTCACAAAGAACTAGGACAGGCATGAAATTACCTTGATTAGCCAAATAAAATTTTATTGTCTCATACGTTGGAAATTGGATGGCAACATGACTGACACCGGCCAGGGCAGGTACAAGGCCACTGTTTATGGCAAAGAAAGTAAAAAATGTAGTTAAATTATTAAATATTATATATAACGACATACCATCCTGTTGCATTTATGATAATCAACACAAACCTGTACAGCCCCCGAATGCCCTCCTCATGGGCAATTCTCCTCAATGCAGATAGGGTGCTCCTATATGGCACAACACCAGGTCTCATTCCCTGGGTCTACATTAAAAAAGGCAGCAAACTTATAGTGCAGAGTACCCACACACACGCACACACATGCACTGATCACAAGCAAGGTCAAAGAAGCCCTGTAGTTCTATTGTTCAACACATTATATATGCAAAGAAGCTCATAAACCCTAGCTCCTAAATGGATAAAAAGATCTGCCCCAGGCAAAAACATCAAAACTAGATGTTTCATGTGCTTGTTCTTTTCCTGATCCACTAAATAGAGGTTTTGTCATCTTGCATAGATATCATACAGAAAGACAACAAACAATGTAAGACCTACAAGACCTTCATTGCCTTCTCATTTGATTACCACAATTCTAGGAATTCTATGCCAGAAAGAACATAAAACTCTAAAGTATTGAATTCCATGACACTAATGGTAAATGAGACGATCAAAAGAGTTTTATAACCTCTAATAAAGTACAACATATTGCATATATCACGAAGGATTTAATTAACTCATGCATTATGCCAATTATATGTGATAGGCTGATAGCATAATCAATTAGATCATAATAACATTCAGCATGAACTGAAGAAACATACTTGAAGTCTAGTCTTCACAACCCAAAGTGGATTTGTAAACAGGGTGGTTGCAGCTCCAGCACCAGAAGCAGCTATCATATTAGCTCCAATTGAAAGATGATGACTTTCATCTGCATACATACCATAGCTATTACAATTCGTACATCTACATTTTTTTTGGGGGGTGGAGGGCACATCAACTTTGAAAAAACAAAAGACAATTCCTTGTTTGGTTGAATAGAAAAGTAATCAGCAATGGACAAACCATCAGAATGAAGAACGCTCTTGAGCTGCTCATACATGGTAAAATAAACCTACAAGTTACAATACAAATTGATACAATTAGAGTACTTACTAGAAGAATAGTATTCTTCTTTCAAAAATAATGTAGACAGGCTAAATATATAGATTTCTACAGCCCAGTAAAATAAATTATCCAACAGTAAGCTAAATTGATTAAGCAACGAGAAAACCTAAAGGTATAAGTTTAAAGATCAAATCATCTTATTAGTTTGGCTTTAAAAGTAAAATTAGGGCTCAATTCATCATAATACTCATAGCTCTGCACTGTGTCATAACAATCAAGAATTATTAGGGTTAGTATGTGGTCAATCAGTTTCACTTTAGTTAAGAATATAAGATTATATTGTTTCAGTCCAGGGTATTTTAGCAATTTCAGTTGGTGTCTTAAAGTCTAGTATTTAGTCTCCCCGCTGTGTGCTATTCCTTTATTTGCCTAAATTTGTTTATCCACTTTGTTTGTTAGTAGCAAGTTATTTTAGGTTTAGCTTGGGTATTAAGTAGTGAACAATTTGGTCCACAAGTTGTGAATGGTCCTTTTTAAGTTATGTCCACAACAAACGAAGGTTCCATTATTCTAAGCCAATAATTCTTCCCCTTACTTTAGCCCGATAAATTCATTCTTAATCCTACCTAGTCTAAAACCTTAAAATCCTAAAGCACATCTTCCATGTGATGAAAGGTTAACTGATTATGAAAATTGCAAACCAAAAGTAACTCCCCCTTTGCTAAATACTTTATGGAGGCCAAGAGTTTTGGAGGGATGAAGGGTATGGTGTTATGGAGAGAGCTACATTTACAATGATACAATGTATCTTGTTGGAGAGAAGAGAAATACAATAAGTTCTAGGTAAAGTTTTATTCCATTGAAAACCTCTGGAGTATGATTATTGGCATCCATACAGTGCTCAGAAAATGAAGCACTCTGAAGAATTTCTTGAATGACAGTGGAAGATATTCAAGGATTTTATTATTTTGATATACTCTTCATTTTCATTTTTTTTTCCTTATACGATATAATTAGATAATTTTCCTTGTCTTCTATCATCATACCTTCAGTTCTTCTCGAATAAAATTATAATTTAACACAAAAACACAGTCTATTTCTCATCCTGTTAGCAGAGAGCATTCAAGTAACTTGAACACCCTGAGCCAGCCATAGAAAATGGTAGTTGGTACTTGGTTGGGTTATGATCAACCGCACAGCCATCTAGTCCTCTAGTGTATTTCGAGAAAAAACAAGTGAAACCCAATCTTTGTCAAGAAATCATAAAATGCTCATAATCTTAACACAGAAAGTATGAAAGTTACTCATAAATTACTTCATACTCTCCGAGAGACAACACCAACCCATGGACTACAAACAAATATCTTTAATACAACACTTTTGTATATGTCAACCTTCCACAAGAGTAAGGTAGGTATTAATTATGATAGATATATTTCATTCCCAATATAACGCCAAGAATTGAGAAGGTTAGACATATTGGACGTGAAGGTAATAAATTGGTGAAGACTCTATTTGCTGTTTACTTCATTAAGAAAATAATGGATACAAAGAAACATTGAGAATGAGCAAGGACTCACCGCCCAGTTTGGAAGTAAAGCCAGCGCAGTGGGAGCCAGCCCACGGTACATGCCGCGTAACCCCTCCTTGTGTAATATTTGTTCCAGACTAGCAACTATTACACTGCGTGCTGACCAAAATAAACACCCAATCCGCCAAAAATACAGTATTCAGTTTCAGTATTCTCAATGTTGTTTTATCCTTTTCATATAATATTAATAACCTCAAATCTGAAAACAATCTCAAAGTAAAAGACTAAACAACGAGTCTTTTGTATGACCTACATGGCAACTCTTCGTTGTATTGTTTTTTCCACCAAAGTTAAAATTAAATAACCAAATAAATAAATACAAGTAGCATAAGGTAGGTTCTACCTTTAACACTTCCATTAGCGAGCTGCGGTGCCCCATGAACTTGAAGCCTAGTTTTGATGACATCTAAAGGACACACAAACGTAGCAGCAATAACTCCTGCATCGAATTAAATAAATAGATGAAACAAACGGAAAAACACCGTGTTCGTGTATATATACATAAATCAGAAAACCAATCCAATTGAATAGAAAAATAAAAAAGGAAATTTAACAAAAAAAATTGATAGAGTAGAGAAGAAAGGGGAGGATACCGGCGGCTGCACCGGCGGCAGCATTGCAGAAGAGACCCTTGGGATTGATATTAGGGGCGGCGTGGGTATCGGAGGACATGGTTGGTGAAATCGAGAAAAGAGAAGGAGATAGTAGCGAAAGTGAATAAGGAGTCCTCTCTGGAGAGGGCGATGGCGGAGGAGCAGAGTCGCATGGCCTGAGAGAGGGAGAGACAGAGTCTCGTTTCGATCGAGACCAAGCTTTCAGATTAGATTAGATTAGGGTTGAATCAGATCCAAGAAGATGAACAAGAAGAACATGAGGAACGCGCAAGTCAAAAACGCCACACTCGTTCCTTGCCTCAAAGCCTTCGTTTAATTCTCCGTCACAAAACCACAAATATTAGTCACCTCTCTTTCTTTCATTCACCTCTCGTTATAGTGGGTCCCGCCTTTAAAGTAATAGAATGTTTATAATTGTCCTTAATTCTCTCCTCTCTTTTTTTTTTTTTTTCTTAAAAATTTAAAATGGGAAAATACATTGTTATCTTTTATTTATTTTTAAGATAGATATGTTCTGTTTAGGATGTACGTCAAATTGACGTATTTGAAATTGGGAAACAGATTCAGTTTTTATCTTCTTTTTTTTATTTGGATTGCTTCTTTACTTCTTGGCCCTTCTGGAAGTTTTTTTTACCTGATATGTTTTTTTTTTTTTAAATACTTCCTTTTTTATATTTTCTTATTTTTCTAAATCAGGCTGATTTTGTTTTGTATTATGAAATCGGTTTCTCAAAAATCGACTTTACAACGTTCTATTTTTTTTTTCATTTAAAAATTTACTCTTTTTTTGGTAGATAAAAACGTGCTTTAATAATTAGAGCAAGGATATTCTAACTACCAATAATTCTTACTTTAACCTATCACATCATCATTAGATTAAAGAGAGAGAATGTTAAAAAGTTTTTGAAGAAAGAAAATGTTAATCTAATGGTGATTAGATAGGTAGTAAGTTAGTGGTGGAAAATTTTGTATCCCTCATCTAATAATTATAAAAAAAATTAGGAAATTATTTGTAAGAAATCAACTTTTCAACGAGGAAAACCAATAAAATGGTTAGAAAATCAGTTTAAGGAAAATCAACTTCCTAATAGAATAAATAAAGGTATTTCTCCAGTCACCCGAGATAAAATTAATTCCAGTGAGTTCAAAATGATGCCATTTTGGAGTTATAAAATTAAAAAATTATAATGACAAAAACTAATATAACCCTGCAATATATTATAATTACAAAAACATCTTGATTTCTGCCCCAAAACGACATCATTTTGGGCTCACTGGAGATCATTTTATCTCCGGAGAAATCCTTTACTCATAAATAAAACAAAAAAAATTAATTTATTAAAAACCAACTTTCAATATAAAATAAAAAGATCTTATTTTATTTTCAAAAAAGGCTTATATTAAAAATAATGAGAAAAGAGGAGTGTATATATATATATATATATATATATATATATATATATATATATTTTATAATAAGAGGAGTGTATTTTTTAAACTTATCTTCCTTTAAAGATCAGACGGAACAACATATGTTGAAGGCATGAATTAGGGATTTTGTGCATGATCTGATCTGTTTGACTTTAATTACAGAAATAGAATAGATAAGGTTAGTCCCAACCAATTTTGTTTTTCAGTTAATCTCTTTTTAATGAGAATATAATTGATGGGGATTTTTCTTATGCTTGCATAGATTTTTAATATTAATTTTCGTATCTTTGAAGTGCCTGTTAGGGCTACATTTAAAAACTATTATTCTCGATAATTTTTTAAAATTGTGTTTAAATACTACAATGCATAAATTCCAAACTCATACTAGTCAATCTAAAACAGATAGCAGAATTAGTCCTCTTAGAGCACTATTAAGTCAACTATACTCTGAAATTTCATCTTTTTTTTTTTTTTTTTGATAACAGAAATTTCATCTTTTAATATATAGATTTGCGAATCCATTTTTAATATTTGAATTTAAAATCAAACGCAACCCTGACATCGTATATATACAATATAATTATATAAAGAAAGCTTTGTAGGGCGAGGACAATCGGTGCTTAAAAAACACAAACTCATTAGGTGTACAAAAAAGAGAGGAAATGGACATTATAGCAAAAAAATAAAGAAAGGAAAACTTACCATATCAAAATAAATCATATTAAGAGCATAAGACATATATTACATACGCTCATTTGAGCAAAATTTGTAATATGCATGTGGGACATATAAAGTCAACAGAGACAGAGAGAATACATTAGCCCTAAAATATTAACCCTTTGGCAACATGAATTTTCAAGGCAAATGCATTTTTCAATTTGTATATCTCACAACTCCTATTACTAAAAACTATTATCATTCCTAATACCTGCCTATAAGGAGTTGTGAGATATACAAATTGAAAAATGCATTTGCCTTGAAAATTCATGTACACAAAATTTGTAATATGCGTGCATGATATAATAATAAGCATGAATTAATAAAAAATAACCCAATTTAACAAGTCATATTAAAAAATTAAAAAATTATGTTTTGGCACCTTAAATTCACGGAAATTTCCCTCAATTATAAAGTACCCACGAGCATTGGTGTCAAGTCTATTTATACATATACAATATATTAGAACTTGATCTGAATCAAAAATATCTATGGATTCAAATTTGAATTATCCACTTGCCTAGCTTACTTGAATAATTGTGTCAGTTACTCGAGTGAATGGCTTACTCAAGTAAGTGATCCATTTATTTGAGTAACTTGCGATCAACATTATTAAACATGAGCAAGTTAGTATATAGTTTTGATGAAATGTTACAATAATAAACAATGGGTTTTATAATTCTTCTTTAACACGAGAATTTGAATTTTCCTACACACCCTTCGATTTCCGTACCAACGTGGGTCCTACATATAATTTTTTCTAACATACGAGTCACACATGTTTTTTGTCTCTACAACATGAGAATTCAATTCTCATGTTAGATGAGAAATATAAAACCCATAAACAATTTAAAAAGGGGCAAAGTGATAGTTTTTCTTACAAGAGCACAATAGTCAATCACCTCACTATCACATATGATAGCAATTTAAATATATATATATATATATATATATATATATATATATATATATATATATATATATATATATATATATATATATATATATTACAATCTTGCGGTATCGGTGTCAACTTGCTACATACCAACGAAGATTATCAAGTATGTTGTTAGAGATATATAAAAAAATCATTAATGTAGCATCATCCAACACCTTAATCTTTTGGGTAAAATGGTTCTTTACATGATATTAAAAGTTATTGTAGACATAGTTAATAATTTATTTTTTTGTATAAATCATCCAGTAGTTGGGGTTCCTACTTATGTGGATTCTAGCTAGACATGACCACAAAGATCATAAACTCAAGTTACCAAGTTTTAACATAACTATGTATCAAAGGCTCGAACTCAAAATAATTGATTAAGTTAAAACAATCCAATGTTTGTTCATGGTTTTTCTTTAAGGGGATGTTTGATAGGAAGAATTTTTATAGATTTCTGGGAAATTGAGTTTGGGATTTTAATTTAGTCATGTTTGGTACATGGAATGCAAAAAAACTTCCGAACAAATCGGATTGTTGGAATTCTTTTTTATGAAGAAGAATACCAAATAATATGTGTTATTTTATAAATCCTGTCTAGTGGAATTTGTTGCAATTTTTTTAGACAAAAGTAACCTTGTCTCTTCGTTCTTCTTTTTGTTCTGGGTTTTTTCACTCTATTTGTGTGTGGGTTCGTCACTCTCTCTCTCTCTCTGGTTTCCTCAATCCTCTCTTTCTTCCAATTCCAACCTTCATCTTCAACAGGTAATGTCTGGTAGCCTTTCCTCATTAATAAACTTTCAAAAAAAAAAAAAAAGACACAGAGAGTGAGACCCAAATACAAAACCCTCTCTCATAATTTCATTGCACTGTACAATTTTGCTTTGCATGCATTAGAAGAGAGATGTAGAAAAGGATTTATATCGTGGCTGAAGAAGATAAATAAAAGTCTGCAAATTTAGATTGTCTCAAGTAATTTTCGTAAAATAACCCATATTCCTATTAATATTTTACGATCAACTAAACATAATATGAGGAAAATTAACCAAATATTTTCGAGAATATTTTGGCCTACCAAACAATTTTTTGTTAACATTCCTGGAAAATCCATTTCTTACTATATTCCTAGAAATCGTGATTTCCGGATAAAAAAAATTCCCTTATATCAAACGTCACCTAAGAGTTGAGATAACCATAATAGGGTTTTCTTCATTAATAGTATTAAAACAGGGTTTATTTTTTCTAAAGTTACTTTAGATAACTTTATCTAATGTTCATTGAAATGACGTCATTTTGGGACGAAAATCATAGTGTTTTTATAATTTTAATTTATTTAAGGGTTATAATAATCTTTATCATTATAATATTTTAATTTTTCAACTTCAAAACGACGTCGTTTCGATGAACATTAGACAAAATTATCTAAATAACATTGTAAACTTTTTTCCCATTAAAATATCATTTTATATATATAATAATTAAAAAAACCAAAATTTGAGGAGGGGTGGCTGCTAAAACTAACCTCTCCTTTGGATCTGCCCATGTGTGAAATAAAGTTTAAAATTTGTTTTTGGGTTTGATTGAGTTACTGCATATAAGTTATCTGTAGTAAGTCCAATACAACGTTATTTTGAGGCGGAAATTATGATATTTTTGTAATTTTAATTTATTTCAGGGATATAATAGTCTTTATATTTATAATTTTTTAAAATTTCAATAATAAAATGACATCGTTTTGAGAATAAATGCAGATAACTTATCTGTATTAAATGCTGAAATATTTTTCACTTTGTTTTTTTGCTTAACTGGTGATGAAAATAGCAGATTAATTTAAGAGTGATGATTTTCGTATTCTTGTAATTTTTTTTTACGTTTTATTAATTTACTTTTAATTATTTTTTTAATTACCTTATCAAATGAATAATTTTTATTTACAATATAATTTTACTTATTTTATTCATATTTAATCAAGTTAATTTTTGTATAAAAAAAATAAAAGATAATTTGTACAATAATCAATTAAAAAAAATATGATTCTGATAATTTAAATGATTTTATATTATTTGATAGAATTATAGAACAGTAAACGAGCTCAGTATTAAAAAAAATAAAATAAATAAATAAATGGAGAGTTGGGCTTGGAGACAAACAGACCAGCATCGGGGTGACAAGGGATAACCCTAATAGGGTTAGGGTGCTATCGTATTCCCTCGAAAAAGCAGATTCACCCTTGTCCTGGAAAACCTTATCCCCACGAAAGCAAACTTCGAACTCTCACCAAGGTGCTCGTTCTTTTATCAATTATCGTTAATAATAATTATTTAATTTCAAGAGTCTTATTTATTTAATTGTTTATCGATTTATCTTCGTAACACAATTTGGCACGAAATGGGTTCTTATTAGGTACGAATAATTGTGACTCTCTCACTCTCATTGTGATTCATCATTCTTGCTCATCTTTTATTTTGTCGGATTAGCTCGACTATTATCCCTTTACGGTTTATAATTGTTCAATATTGATATTTTTCATGTTCAATTTTTCGTTGAGTTGGTTAGTGCAGGCCTTGAACAATGTATGCTTCGAAACTTACGCACTGTTTATGATTCTGTTGCAAAACTTGATAGTGATACTCTGTTACATTGTAGATAAATGGGTCTCCGAAATGGAAGCGAACGTCTCAGAACAATGTGGACACCTGAGATGGATCGGTATTTTGTTGGTCTTTTGTTAGAGCAGGTTGGTCATGGAAGTAGATTTGATGATCATTTGTTCAGCAAACGAGCTTGGAAGCATATGTCATCAATGTTCAATGCAAAGTTCAAATTTCAATATGAAAAAGATGTTCTCAAAAATCGCCACAAAACGTTAAGGAATTTGTACAGGGGTGTTAAAAACCTTCTTGCCCGGCCAGGTTTTAGCTGGGATGAAAAGCGAAATATGGTCACTGCTGATAATCATGTTTGGGATGAATATCTCAAGGTATCAAAATTTGAATTTTTTCTAAATCTATTCAACCTTACAAAAGATGTCTAATAATGTATACATTAGTTATTCATATGCATTTTTCTAAATCTATTCAATCTTACAAAAGGTGTCTAATAATGTATCTTATGCATAATATTTGCAGGCACATCCCAGTGAACGATCATACAGAATAAAAAGCATTCCCTATTTCAAAGATTTGTGTACTGTTTATGGACATGTGGCGATGGAAGAAAAAGGTAGCTTTTCTTGTTGAAGACTACTTTATATATGTCATGCTTGATGCTTTGGAGGTCTAAGATGTATTTCAATATCCAATGAATATGGATTCCCAGGTGATAATGAACCAGAAGGGTCATCTAATTCTGGTGAAAATGGAACAAACATACCCTATCTAGCTAAGGATGTTGGTGAGGATGCTGATGAGGTTCTTCATGGCATAAAGATTGATGAAGATTATGGAATCTCTACCTTGGAAAGTACAACTGATGATTCCGAGCAGAGGGCACCCAAGGAAACAGCAACCTCATTTTGTACCCGGACCCGGACCTATTGGCAGCCACCAATGGATCGTTACTTCATTAACCTAATGCTTTCCCATATGCACAGAGGGAGCCGGGCTGATGGTGTCTTCAGTAAACAAGCATGGATGGAGATGATTTCATCATTCAATGAAAAATTTGGTTTTGACTATAGTTTGGATATTCTTAAAAATCGATACAAAACTCTGAGAAGGCAATATAATTTAATTAGAAGTCTTCTTGATTTGGATGGGTTTGTCTGGGATGAAGCACGCCAGATGGTAACTGCTGATGATTGTGTCTGGCAAGATTATATTAAGGTACGTACCTACATGAGAAATCAGCTAGGAAATTGAACCTCTTTGGACTTCTATACAAAGGAATAATTGATTATATTGCGATGAGAATTGCAGTTTGTTTTTATCTGTGTTACCTTCTATTTTTTTTTTATGCCATTTTTTTAATGAATTTAATGATAGGTTGCTAGCCTTCCTCTGCGAGGTAAAACGGTAAAAACAACTCCATAAATTCTGCAGAGCTCGAGGCTGTGTTTGGTAGTAGAGGTGCAAAATGGAGAAAATAGGAAGGTTTTAATTTTTATTTGCTGATTGTTGGTTATGTAAGATGAATCATAGGATCAATAAAATATCTCTTATTCTTCCTACTAAGATTTTCCCCCATTCTTCATTGTTTGGTATAAAGGAAAGTCCCAAGGAATGAGAAAGTAGGATTGGAATCATCTCATGATTATGTTGTATGAAAAGAGAGGTAGACACAATATCTCTTGCAAGGGGATCAAATCTCTGTATTTAGTGGTACAATCTCGCATAGGATATTGTGTTTATTTCTCTCGTAATGTGACAAACTAACATGAGAGATATTTTTCCTAAAAAGTGTTACAAATAATTACTGTAATATCCTCATTGGCAATGCTTCTGAGAAAATACAAGGCTAAACAAGTTAATCACATAATTCTATATTGTGTTTGGACTCTTGACATTGCATTTTCACTCATCTTTTCTGGAATGAAAATGAAAGACAAATGTTACTCAGTTCATTTTCTTTTACTCTTGTACTTAGAAAGCATGCGGTGATTTTATTTCCTAATTGGTAACCTTCCCATTTTCATCTCAATCTAGCATGCATTAAGGAATTTCAACACTTCTGATGATATCCTGATCTTAATTTTACAAGGTTTAAAAATTTCGAAATGATTGCATGCAGGTGCATACTGATGCACGGCAGTTTATGACCCGACCTTTGCCATATTATAAAGATTTGTGCGTCATATGTGATCCAAATTTTGATGAAAAAGAGTCTACTCTGCCTCTGGATTTAGAGCATGAAAATGGAGTTGATGTTAAGACTGATAGTCATTTGACATCTAAAGCTGGTCAGTCTCCAATTACATCCAGTTCCAATGAAGACCAATTTAGTGGTATCAAGGAGTTAGCTCATATGGGTCGGAAACAAAAGCGTAAATTAGAAAAGCATTGTGGTTCTTCTAGTCCTAAAAAATCAAGGGAGGATGAACAAGGCATGGCTATCGCTCTGCATGAGATGGCAACTGCAGTTTCTACTCTGTCTACAAAAAAGAATGATGATAACTCGATATCAATAGAGAATGTCATAGAAGCAGTACAAGCATTGCCTGATATGGATGAAGATCTGGTTTTGGATGCTTGCGATTTCCTGGAGGATGAAAAAAAAGCCAAAACATTTATTGCATTGGATGCTAAGTTAAGAAAGAAATGGTTGATTAGGAAACTTCGCACACAGGTGTAGCCTGTGCGCCCTTTCCTTTCTATTAGTTTATATTTTCTTAGGGTTATATTTATCTTATGTTGCATGAGATAAATAAGATTCCTACACACACAAAGTTGAAGTGGGTCCCACATTTATTTTTTCTCTCTCTTCTTACATGTGTGTCTTACTTATAATTCTATTTCTATAACATGAGAGATCAATTTTCCTACAACATAAGATAAATATATCCCATTTTCTTATTGGTTAATGGTTTTTATCCTTATACTTTTAGCAGGAATAGCTTAATAGATCTTTCTTTGTTGGCAGTCTAAGTAGATTAGTAATTTGGAAGGCAAAGTAATCTTTGATGTAAATACTCATGTTATATGAATAGAAAATGTTTGAAAAATTAGTGGCCTGCAATTGATTGATAATCTCCCCCGTAAAAGTTTTTTTATTTTAATATCATAACTGGGACAGCAGATCATCAAGGTCGCAGCATAATAACTTGCTTTGAGGTCTGTCTTTTGGGTTTGATGTGCTTTAAACACCGGCCCTTGCAGTACTACTAAGTACTAAGATTTATTTTACATGTGTACCAGTCATTTAATATTTTTTGAAATGTTATTTGTATAGTATTTTTTATTACATTTTTATGCTCTTTTTTTTTAAATATAGTATCTAGCAACATATTTTTTTTTAACATTTCATTATTAAGTGAAATTTCATACTGGTTCAATTTAGTAACTTAGATTTTCTCTCTTTTTTTTTTTTGGTAAACAGATTTTCTCTTTATTACTTGACATAAAGTTTTATCTGAATAATTCAAATATGACATAAAGTTTTATCTGAATAATTCAAATATGAGTCTCTATTATATTCATAATCATAAATATTTGAATTAAACAACCCATGCAATGCATAAACATGATAACTAATACATTCCAAAAACTTAATTGACCTAATGTGTTCGCAATTGGTAATACAAGGTGAGTAGGTGGGGAGAGAATTTGAATTTAATTTTCATCAAATAGATGAACTTTAACAAAAAGAAAAGTGAAATTATCGGAAAATCCAAAGATTTGAATAAGGGCTTCAGTAATAAGTACTTAAAATATTGGAAAGGTTTGTGAAAAATCAAAAAATACAGGAAGCGTTGACTAGTGACTACAAATTTTAGTTAACATATGTACCAAAAAATTTGCTTGGAAGTTAGAATTAAGGGCTTCAGGATCACTATTGCTTGATGAACTCATCAGGCATCGTCAACGTAACATCATAATTAGCCGAAACAGGGTAAGCAATTGCATTCTTGAACACCTACGGGGTCACAAGTGCTAGCAGGACATCCCATCCATATTAAGCACATTTTTCTCATGCAATCTCAGTTATAGCCCATAGTAAGGCAGTAAGCTACTAAACCACTAACTATTACGCTGCAAGAAATGCTGAGAGTGAATAGAAGAGGGTATGCAATTGTTCTGAATTAGTATCTACATTGCCTTGAAATTCATTACATTTAATTCCTACACGTAGCTTAGCTCCCTATAGTCTATACTAGATATATCACAAAACGTACAACAGAAATATTGATACTATTAATATGAATACTTTTGAAGATTGAAACTGATTTCTTTTTCTCTCCTTTTTCCCCCATCGTATTGAAACTAACAGCTAATGTTCTTGATTGTCTCAATCAGAAGTCAGGATCAATGATAGCAGACGCCAAAAGTCCCAGGACAAATTCACTCTGCCGTGCTTTCTCTATTCGATCTTTGTCACATAAAGATGACTGAACATCTCTGCAATAATAGAAGTATTTGGTCACATATTTAAAAGAAAGGTAAAAGTATTTACCAAAAAAAGGAAAAGAAAAAAAGATAAAAGTAGTTACGTCATTAAATATCTTAACAAAGAGTACAAGTGTACAACGTTAAACAAAAGAGGAAGTGCAAGTCAACCGGAAGTTAAAAGGCACAAATAAGATATATAACCATTTGAATGCCAGAAAGAACCAAAAGGAGCTCAGGAACCCCAGTGTTTTTTGGGGACTTGCATATACAGCCAAGTTTTTGGCTCAAATCATCATTGCCTCATTGCACGACCTATACTAGATGGACCTCAGGTCCTGAAAAAGAATACACTTAAATTGCCTCCTCATTAGTATATTACCATGACTACTGTGAAAGCTAGAGATTCATGCATTAATAGTTCTAAAAATTACTCCAAAAACGATCAAACCCAACTATGTTAAAGGGATGCTTCCAGTGATTTCAGGCGAAGTGCCTTTTTCGAATATTTCTAGATTACTGCTTCACAAAGTGAAAGGTGATCTCAGAATGTCAAGCTTTTGGCATTATCAATCATCTAATAATGATTTATTGGTCTTGGTCTCAAAACTGACTTTTTCTTCCACAAACTCAACAATGATGGATCAAGCAACTTGCATGGGCAAAAAATTTATGATTTCTTAGTTGATGTTTGATAATACATGAGGTCATGAGGAATGTGGTATGACACAGTTGACAGAGTGATACTTCATCTTACCTTTCTAACACTGTATCATCTGAGGATATTTCTTCAATGCATATTTCACTTGAAAAATCAGGCTGCACATTTTCACGTTCATCAGCAGCAGCTGTACCATATAAAAATGAAACCAATGGATCATATGCTGTCTTAGAGGTAGACATCGCAGGAGATATCCCAGCAGAGAAAGATTGCCATTGTCCATCCTGTAATTCCTTTCTTGAAAGGGAAAGAGTTGGATAGGATTCATGTTTGCAGCGTTTTGATTTGAGCTGACTGTAATCTCTGGTCAAGGAAGTATAAACAGTAAAATACTTTTGTAAAAGGAGACAAAAGAGAAACAAATCTAAAGTATTTATTTTGAATAAATAAAAGCATTTCTATCAGGCATATCAGAAAGGATATCTTAAATATGTTTCCATGCTGCGCTGCTATGTGCTCAACCATATTCGTCCCCACCCACATGGCACAAACAGGACAAATCTGCAAGTACACACAATGACATGATTGAGTGTAATTCAACAAGCACAACCATTAATAGTACCGCAAATGATTACTTAATAGACAAATACATTAATTGTATAAGAAAAACTATACACACTTTCGAATTTTAGAGCTAATTCAAGTAGCCACCATCAACTATTGAACCCTCAAATCAGGAGAAATATTACAACAGGTCATTCCATTCCCTTTCTAACCAATTTTGTTAATAATGTGACAATCATGCAATGTCTGTCTAATACACTTGAAAAATATAATAAAGTATTCAATTGTTTTCATATTCTTAAGCATGAAATACTGAAGAAAATTCTCACGTAATGACAAGCAATTAGTGATCACATGATTAACAGAAATTGTTAGACAGATCTGGATTAATAGCCCATTGCAACATTTCTCATAGTTTAAGGGTCTAATTGGTGTTTTTATTTTTTTATTTTTTTGGGTACATAATTGATGGATTTGAAAGTTCATGGTGGTTACTTGCAATCTTCCTAAAGTTCAACTGGTGAGTGTGTGTGCATTTGCATATATTTTTGCCTAATCATATTTAAAATTGGTGGATAAAAAATTAACATCAACTTTACATGGAAGCTCATTCTAGATGTGCCAAACATGGTTATAGAAATCGTCCCATTCATGATTTGAACCATATTGGAGCAAAGTAGTTAGATTCAAATTGGAACCACTTCAAGTTCTACAAGCTAAGATCTTGTCAGGGACCACATCTTTAAGGGCTTCTGCATAGATGCAAGATATATAGAAATCCAATAAGAAAATCAAGACAAGGTTTCACTTTACAAAACTACATCAATGGTCAACTCCGAGTTGGGATAAACTAGATACCAATCAAGAAACAAAAATAACAATGAATATTTCAGAAGCCATAGGATCCACAATTGCTCAGAGGTCTCAATTGGTTTAACGGTGTTAAAAGGAAAATTTTACATCTGTTGTCTGCACTATTGACAAGGAAGAAATTGACTAAAACTACAAGCATCGAAACCATGGTATATGATATATTCACAAGGTATCAGTTTTTTGCCCCCCTATCAAAATGGTGGTACTTGTTGGATGCATTATATCTCAAATGCAATCGTTAACAGCTGCTTCTTTGTTAATTTGCTGATCAAAGATAAAAATATGGTTTGGTCCTTCTGGCATTTTGTTTTAAGGGGGAACAAAAAGCAATAAATCAACTAAGCAAGTAGTAAAACAACCCTCAGGGTGATCTCACTGAGGTCTTATTGAAATAATTACAACATTATAAGGCTTATGATTAAGTGCAATCAGGTTATCTACGAAAAATACCAACTTGGATAGATAATAGCTAGACAGCAATAAAGGAAATATTCCTATGCTAACAATAAAATTTAAATGTTAATATGAACGGGAAAAGAATGAAAATAAAATACCCCAGACTTGGCTTCTATTGGATGGTCCAAGTCAATATGGCAACATAACTCGAGAAGATCAAGATCCTCTGCACAAAACGGGCATGGATAAACCGTCCCTAACTCTTCATCCTCATTGAAATCCTCAAAATCGATTAAGAGCTCTGCTTCAAACATCCAAACAAAAAAGGTTAAACATTTAACTAAGACCAAAAAATATAATAAAAAAAAAAAACATAAAATAGTTTCCACGAGATTGAAATGAATAAAATGATGTTTGAAAGTAAGGAATCACCGAAGTGGGACTTAAGCCTCGATTGGTAGCTTCTAGAAGCAGTAGAGAGGTCCAAGCTCAGAGTCTCGCTTTCCATAGTGTTCTGCTAAGTACTGAGTGATTTTCAGCAAGAAATAGAACAAGCACAATGAAAATCAAAGGGATTTTGAGAAGGTATTGGAATTACACAGTGAAGTTGTTTCGGGAATTATCGTCCTTGTTCTTGTGAGTGGTAATGATATATATACATATATATAGTGCTGTGCTGTGCTGCTATCCGAGGAAAATACCAAGGACTTTCGGTTTCAGATTGTGCGTGGTTGTTGCGTTGGGGGATCCTTAACCAGCACGAATTCTAGTTATTCTCTATTTACCAAAATGCCCTCATATTGTCCTGGCTTCGACAAGCCTGGTCATCGGTCAAATACTACTATATATATATATATATATATATATATATATGTAATTAGCCAAATCCAATTTTATATTCATATCTCTATATATATATATATATATATATATATATATATATATATATATATATATATATAAAATTACAAAAATACCCTTTTATAAAATTACATATGTTGTATTAATCAAAAGTGATTGTGTTATGTTATAGAGATTCGTTTTGCGTGCCGGATATATATATATATATATGGGTTTTATAAGAGTTATCTTGTAGGAAAAGTTTGTGTTATGTTATAGAAATTTTTTTTGGTCATGTTAAATTATAGATGATAAACCATATATATATATATAAAGTTTTTCCGTTCATAATAAGTTCAAGAGTATTAAAGTAGGGAAAAGTAAATCTTTATGTTGTAGCAGAATTCAATTATCATGTCATAGATATATTAAGTGTGAAACTCATCTATTTTTAAAAAAATAAAAAATAAAAAATTAAGTGGTACATTTTTTTATGGCGTGTGTAGGAAGAGTTTGTTTTATCATGTAACGTGAGAAAAACAAACCTCTTAAAAGTATAGGATCGAAGTTAAAAAAAAGGATTATATAAGATTATAATTAAAATAAATAGTTGTAAAATTATAACCGTTGATTCATATTTGTATGATTTTTTTAACACACGACTATATTATGCTTTTTTTTTTAACACAGACAATCCATTTCCAAAAGTAATTTTCTAGATCTTACAGTTTTTGAAAAAACTTATTCAATATAATATACAAGTTTATTTATTGTTTAGATATATAAATAAAAAATAATAATACTTACATAATTTATTTATTAAGAATTAAAAGAATATATTAATTTTATAATTACGCGAATTTAAAAATGTGACTTTATTATCTAATTTGAGAGCTTTTATATAAAATATTTTTCAATAGACTTTTGAGATAAATTAGACTTTATATTTAAAAAAAAAATCAAACCAAAAAAAATTATATTCGATAACATATTAAAGTCATACCAATATTTTGTAAAACAAACTTAAACGTACTGAAACAAAACTAATTTATATGTGCAATGCAATGTTAAATTGTTAAAAAAGGGATAAAATTAAAATTAAAACTCCTTAGAAACGAAGAAATAGAGATGCTCTTTAGGAGAACAGTGACCATTTCGCCTCTGTTCGCAAAAAAAAATTATAAGAGTGTCACGCTAACAGTAAATTTTGTCAAAATATCACGTGACATATTTTCCTACACTGTGTAGCGAAATATATGTGCAAATAATTCATTACACAGTGTAGCGAAATATGCCACGACAGAATCAAAAAATGTCATGTGTCAAAATTGTTGAAATTTGTTACATAGGTAGTGAATTTTAACAATTTTGACACATGATACTTTTTAATTCTGATATGACATATTTCACTATATTGTGTAATGAATTATTTACACACATATTTCGCTACACAATCTGACAAAATATGCTACATGAAATTTTAAGAAAATTTATCGTCTGTGTGATAGTTTGATAATTTTTTTTTGGTCAGAGGTGGCAATTTGGTACGGTTCCCTGTTTAGGCAGGGTCTGGAGACTCTTTCTTCTTAATGAAATGAAATGGATGAGATGAATTTACGAATCTGACCCTTTATGATTCCTAAACCCAAAAACTTGTATGTTTGATGACTAATGATCGTTGGTTGTTGTTTCCAATTCCACACCCTCTGTGAGTTTGTGTATTAATTAAGCCAAGGAAAGGAACGGAACGGAACCAGAGTCACCGAGTTGTTCCTTTTCGAAACTTGAATGAATGGCGACGAGAAATCGAACTTTAGAGTTCAGGAAGCACAGAGACGCCGTGAAGAGCGTACGTGCTCCTCTCTCTTCGTCAGCATCTGCTTCCGGCGGTGGTCCTGTCATTGAAATGGTTAGCACTTCGCTTCTTCGTTCCAATCGATCTTCCTATACCCCTCTAAGCACCGAGGATCCAGGTTCAGCAACCTCAAGGTTTTCCTTTTCCCCTTTATCCTAACACAATTCACGTTTGCTTCTGCTAACTATTTCATATTTAATGCATAATACCCATGATTGTATTTGTATTTGGCCCATTAGTTAAAATTTCTGTCTGGTCTTTTGTGAGTGTGCAAGTTTAGATTTTGATTTGTGGGTAATTGCTCCATCCAATCATCAATAACCTAACATGCCTTAACTAAGTTTGACACACTGTTAAAATTAGTACCTTCAAGATTTTTTGAATTTCAAACTCAATGTAATCTCATCAAATGTTGTTGTGTCTTGGTGTGTTAGGGATGCATTTACTGTGGGCTTGCCTCCTTCTTGGGTGGATGATTCCGAAGAAATAGCTACGAATATACAACGTGCTCGAGTTAAAATTGCTGAGTTAATCAAAGCTCATTCAAAGGCTTTAATGCCCTCCTTTGGTGATGGCAAAGATGATCAGCGTCAGATTGAGACTCTCACCCAGGAAATTACAGCTCTCCTCAGAAAGTCTGAAATGAGGCTAAAAAAACTTTCCACTGATAGTGGATCTTCTGAGGATTCTAATGTCAAAAAAAATGTGCAGGTAATTTTGTTTTTAAAAATATTTTATACCATCATATGCAATGCACACTATTTTGTTTAAACTTTACCCTTTTTTCTTTCAATTGAGGTTAATTAGTATTGGTCTTAAGGTAGATATAGGATCTTGCACAATTAATTGTAGTAGGGGAAAAAAAGAGAAAGATATAGGTTACTGGATAATCTAAGTTCTGCTTGCTCTTAGTCAGGCCTCGGGAGATTGTCCCAAAGATATATATGCTATTACAGAAAGTTTATCTTCAGTTCCACTATGATTAGGCTGTTTAGTCAAAGTTTTGCTAATAGACAAAGTTAATTCTTGTTATCAATCTAGGAAGGGAATTTCGTCCACTTGGGATTTTTGTGTAATTGAAAGGTTTGTTTAAAATAAAGTAAAAAAAAAAGAAATAGTGTCATACGAACCTTGAGAGAAACTTACCCTCAAAAGCTAGCTCATAAGGTAGGAGAGTCCAAAGTCCATATAAACCCCACACTAGAACCTTATGTTTCCGATGTGGGACTCAAGTCCAATACTTTGCAATTGGATCGTAACATTTCACCCACTTCGTAGCATCGGTGCCCACTCGGTATGGCTTTTGCTAGTCCTGGGCGAACACTGCAATGCCAGTGTCACTAATGACTAACCGCACTGCTCGATTGCAACTGGGAGACATAGTGGAAGGCTCTGATACCAATTAATATGGACCTTGAGAGAACCTCACCTCAAAAGCTAGCTCATAAGGTAGGAGAGCCCAAAGTCCATATAAACCCTACACCAGATGCTTATGTTTTCGATGTGGGACTCAAGTTTCATACTTTACAATTGGATCGTAAAACAGTGCCAATCAAATTAACAAGCAAAGAAAATTAATTGAAAATGAGTAAGAGACTATGAATAAGACCATGTAAATTGAGTAAAGACTAGCAATAATCAAAGACTATGAATTAGAGTGTGTAAATTGCATTTGAATGTTTAAAGAAAACAAAGAAAGAAATTAATCAATGCAATCAAACTAATCAAAGAAATCAATAATAATAATAAAAAAAATCGAACAATGAAAACAGCAACAAAGTCAGAACAGCACTCGAAATAAAGAACTGACAGGTAATTATCAAAGATAAAGAACAAGTAACTGGTATGGAATTTAACGCAAAGCAAATAAAGAAATGCAAGGAAAGAAGTCAAATAATCTTAAGGATTATCTGATTGAGAGATGAAAAGAAATTGTGAGGAAATTTAAACAAATAAACTTTTATTGTGTGTGAATATTACATAAAATAAGTCAAGGTGGAAGATATAATTGACTCTCCCCAGACACCTCTGCATCAGAGTGATTTGGATATGTGTAAGGATGTGTTCAAGTGTTTAGTTTCCAACTCCTCTAATGTCTTTTATACTGACAGGATCTCAACTAATATCTTAGTATGATAACTACCTGACTTTGATGGAGACACCTGCTCGCTTCTCTTGCAAACTCAACTTCTAATAACTGATGATCTTTAAATTTGAATTCAAATTCAAATGCGTAAAGCTGCTAGCTCAAAGTCTTCAACACTTGATTTTGATTAGGTGTTCCATGTCTTGGTTTTCCTTCAACTACTTTCTTCAATTAGATCTTCGTTCAAGGAGGAGACCAGAGGGTCTTTCTTTTCGATCCTAGTTATATGATGGTTCCTCTTGATAGCCTTAACTATGTTGAGCACTTTTGCTTTATTGCCTAAATAATCAAAATGCCTCCTTTCGATTGTTTGATACATGAATCAAAAAGTTTATTTTATACCAACACTGGCCTTATTGGTGAACTATAGCTTTAGCCTTCCCCATCCTTGAAAAGGCCCAGTTGGCCCTTTTCTTATTTCTCTTTGTTTTTCATGTATTATTCGACATGAATTTATATCCTATCTTCATTTAGATTTTGTTGTTCGTTTAGTTTAACTCAACTGATTTTCTGTCATTTTTTAAAAAACAGTTCCTTGGTAAAAGGTGGTGATTTGTAGATGGATGAGAATTTACTTCTATATTGAATGCGTGCTTCAAATTTTAAGCAATTTATGATATGCACATTTTTTTAATATACTTGGCAACTTCTTGGGATTGGCATGACTAGCTTCTGTATCTACTTGTGGCAGCGTTCCCTTGCTACAGACCTTCAGAACCTATCTATGGATCTCCGGCGAAAGCAGTCGGCATATTTGAAACGTTTGCAGCAGCAAAAAGAGGTTGCAACTTTTCTTGTTAGCGAATTTTTCCATTCCAAATTATTTCATATGATCTTCCACCGTTTTTATCAATCCTGTTTCTTTAATTGCTAACTCATGAATCTACTTTCGCGGACTCATTGCTTCTTGACTTTTTGCTATTTTTAATACTTTTGGTATTTAAATGATTGAATTTATGGTTGTGATCCCAATTCCCAACCCACAAGTCTGTTGTGTCTAGAACTACACTTGTGTTACTATTTTATATTTTTGCTTCACTGATGTCCATATTTGGGTGTAATTATGCAGGGTTATGATGGGGTTGACTTGGAGATGAACTTTAACGGGAATAAATTTGGTTTGCAGGATGATGGATTCAGTGATGTGGTATGTTGTTTATTGTAACTAATCTCTCTAGCAGGGCCATATTATTTTAAGAAATCTTAAGCTGTGCAATTTTAGGAAGGATGCATTTCTTTTTCCTAGTTAAATGACTATGGATAATTTCTTTTCTTTCCTAGCAATTATTAATGCAAATTATATGGTGAAACTGCAAGACTTCGGTTCAAACTAGGCAAAATGACCTTTTTTGAGTTTGACTCTTCAGGATTCTCCAGTTGCAAAATGTGGGGTCTTGTGAAAGTCTCTAAAAAAGCAGAATTTTGAAATTAACATTGCTAGCAATGGTTTTTTATCCTGATTTTATGACTAAATTAGTATGATTTCAAAATTATGATTCTGAGATATAGATTCTTTATATGTTGTATAACTTGAATTTTTAATAATTGATAGTTGACAAGCAAGAAGATGCATATCTTGCTCTATGTGGCATGAGTTTTTCTTGCTTGGTTGTGGGTTTTGGCTCATGGATTTAAAGATATTTTTTTATTTACCCTTTTTTCCTTCTACTGTTTCTATTTTTGGGTTATAATATGCTGTCTCCATTTGTTTAGAAAGAGGATTAGAGATTCCTGATCGTCCTATTATTGTCACTACTTTCTATCTTGCATTTCCTATCCCAAAAAAAAAAAAAATAGGAAGAAGAAAGTTTCTGCAATTGGATCTGAATTTTGTAAATAAATCCTGTGTACTTTTTATAAAAAAAAAGAAGGAAAACAAATCCCTTCTTATTTTCAGCGCTTTATCTTTTCTTGAACTTGTTTAAATATGAGGATTAAATTTAACAGTTATCTGACCTAGAGGTTCTTTCTGAGGGAGGTAGTGTGATTCATTAGGATCATTTTTGCTTGTGATGGATTTAATCTCTTGGGCCAACTATTTCTATCCTTAGGATAAAGCTGACAGTTTAAAATGAGTATTAAATGCTATGAAATATTTATTTTTTGTTCTGTCTCATACATGGATATGGATGAAGTTCTATCCAAAGAAAGAGATAATGATAGTTGGTATTTGATTGATTCCAGGGTTTTAGTGAACAACAAATGTCAAAGCTAAAGAAAAGTGAGCAGTTATCAGAGGAAAGGGAAAGAGAGATTGAACAGGCAATTTGAAGGCATTCGGTGTATTGCTTGAAGAAAAATCACTTGTGTACCTTGTCTGACAATGAGAATTTTGCTGTAGGTCTTTAAATCGGTAAACGAACTTGCTCAGATCATGAAGGATCTTTCTGTCCTTGTGATAGACCAGGTTATTGCCCCACCCTTGTATAAAATGGATTTATAGATTGAAAGGTGACTCAGGAAGCTGATATTCCTGCAGGGAACAATTGTGGATAGAATTGACTACAACATTCAGAGTGTTGCTACATCGGTTGAGGAGGGTTTTAAGCAGTTACAAAAGGTTCTGTTCTCTCTTACCCTCTTACTTGCGTTGAGACTTTTATTGGTTTTTATTTGTGCAAATTGGAGCTTTTATCCACATTTGTTTTGGGAATTTTTATCTGCTGTTAGCCTGTAATCATCATCTTTAAACATGTACTTACAGGCTGAGAGAACGCAGAAACAAGGAGGGGTGATTACGTGTGCAACAGTGCTTGTTATAATGTGCTTTGTCATGTTAGTTCTCTTGATATTGAAGGAGATACTCTTTTAGTCATATTAATGACCGCTTTACCGTCTGGCATTATGCTAATTCACTTTCCTCGTGTCAATATGAATCAAATCACATTGTTTGAAGACTGTATCATCGGCACTATGATAATGCACTTCAGGTATGAGAACTTGTTTTATAGAAGGGGATCAGCTCCTTATTGAATGGCAATGGGAGATAGCAAAGTACAGTATTGCTTCGTGTAAATTATATACAGATAAATAGTTTGTTGTAGGTGCTTGAGATTTGGAAAGTAAATTTGTGCATGATATAGTTTTAACAAATCTTGTAAAGAGTTTTCACCAAAAAAAAAAATCCTGTAAAGAGTGATTTTCAGCAAATTCAAATATATATATATATATTTTTTAAAAAGAAAGAGTTGTGTTAGACACAGTTTAGTCATATTCAAAGATAGATCTTGGATAAGACAAAATGGTAGGGGAAATTATATACATCCAAGAGCCATCAAAATGTTAATTTATGTCAGTTATTCTGTTTACTACTCTACTACCTAACTACAATTTTTATTTTTATTTTTATAGATGTTTGTTTTCTAACGTTATTTGTATCCCACATTCTTTTAATACCCCACTAGAAAAAAAAAATTTAAATTATTTTTCAAAACTGAAGTGGTTTTAATACCCCATTCATAGAGCATTTTTTGTGCCGTTTTGCTCTCTCGCCATCGTTTGCCCCACCTTGTACCTTTGCGATTGGACCCTACCATAAATATTATATTAAATGTTGGTGTAATTCAAATTTTATGTGAACTAGAAATTAAATGACGAAGGAGGGATGGTTGAAATGGGTTTTTGAGTTAGGTTTGTTTGAAATTTAGCAATAGTGCAGCAGCACCGCAATTTTTTTGGGGGGCTGTGGAGGGTCATGGGGAGATAGGGAAAACATGCAAGGTAATATGGAAAATCTATTGCTTGTTTTTTACAAGGTAATACGGTATATTACTGAAAACATCAGAAATTGAAGTCCTTTATTCTTAAAGAGATAATACACTATATCATGTCCTCATTTAATGCTTCATTTTTGAGAGTTGCTGTTACAGAATTTCAAAATGTGAAAGCATTTGATTTTATAAAGACTATCAATAAATATTTTGTAGATTGTACGGGTATTTTTTAATTTAAAAAAATATGAAAAATATAAATTAATAATAATAAAAATAAAAATAATAAAAAAAAAGGGCCGACCCAGTTCAAATACCCACTTCGTGACTGTCTGGGAAAGGGAATACTCTAGACAGTCTTTTCCCTGCTTTTTGCAGAGAGACTGATTCGAACCCGGCACGCAAGCTTACTGCTGAGCCAGGCCGGCCCTTCAATACATAATAATAATAATAGTAAATAAAAAATAGAAAAAATGAAAAAATATGAGAGAGAAAAATAGATAACAGGAAAAATAACTAAATAAGAAGAAAACAATAAAATAGAAAGAAAGAAAAATAAAAAATTGAATAAATAAATATAGAAGAAAAATAAAAAATTGAGTATAGTTAACAAGGACTTAAAAGGTAATCATGAACATAGGAAAAAGTGAGTCTATCCGTCTAGACTACTAATAGCTTTTCTCTACTCCATTCTAAATCACACCATCCTCCAATTTAATTCTCACTCTATTAAGTTGTTTTACTACTTTATCCTAAGTAAGTTCCAACCGACCTCTTTTTCTCTTTATGTTATGTTTTTGGTAACAAACTTTTGTTCTTACTAGAGCTTCTAGCGGTCTTCAGATAATATGCCCAAACCATCTAAATTTATGTTCTCTTATCTTTTCAGCCACTAATAGTCCAATACAACACCCATCTTTCGTTGAGTTTCTTTTCTTTTCTTATCCATCCTTCCTTGAATGATGATGCATTCATCTTAACATCCTCATAGAATGAGGATATATATAAACCAATTATGTTATGATACATCAATGGCCGTTCATGACCAGTCATTAGTTAGTGATTTTACAAATACAGTTACACATTACTATATCACAATTGTGCAATGGTTATACAACTAATTATAACTTTTTCTAAAGGATTGATTATTCGTAACATGATTATTTGCAACACCAGAGAAATCTTCCAGACAAATGCTATCAATACTCGGAACACCATAACCAGACTTTTAAAAGTGGAAAACAAAATGAGCTTTAGTTTTGCACTGATCTTTCACAAAAAAATAAATAAAAAAGAATAAATAAAACTAGCTGCAAAATATTTTAGAAAAAATAACATAAAAAAATAACGTGTTAATTAGTTATTTTTTAAAATACACTTTAATTTAATATATAAGAGATAACTGTTTGATCTCAGTAACTCAACTCAAAGAAGAAAAAAAAATTAAACAAAAGAGAGAAGATGTTGCGATTGCGACAGGTTATTGGACCGTTGAGCTATAAAAGTTGAAACTCCTTTAAGTAAGTTGACTCTCTCAAACGGACCGTTTAGATTAGAAAGCCAAAAAAAAAAACAAAAGCATATTCGAGATTCGAATGAATCAGCAATCTAGATCTACTGACCGTTGGATTTAAATCCCAATGTGAACCTTTTTTTTTTTTTTTTCAATCCAAATTCGACCGTTGCTCATTTCTCAAGCTACTTGTGCTTCTTCCTCTCCTCCTTTCTACTCACTTCACTTCCTATTTCTGTTTTCTCCACTATCCCTTTCACTTTCTGAATCTATATCGTTTTCTGGGTTTCAATAACATGGTGAAGATGGCCTCATCTCCTTCTTCTTCTCCCTCTCCGGTGACCATAACGGTGTCTTCGGGAGGAAAAACAGGAGGAAGTAGAAGCATGGGGTTAACCAGTCCCGTACCACGTGCTTCAGTCTCTAACAACCCAAATTCCCCTCTCGGTGCAACCAGAAGGAGGGTATCAGGTGGAGGCAACTATTGCTCTATGTCCAAAGAAGATGGTATGGAAGAAATCAATTCAGAATACGTAACATACACTGTTCATATTCCTCCAACACCTGATCGCAGGCCCTTGTCAACCTCACAGACAAGCCTCCCTGAAGATGGTTGCAAGAACACAAGTTTCATCTCCGGCACAATCTTCACCGGTGGTTACAACTCTGTGACACGAGGGCATGTCATTGAATCCTCCATGGAAAGCGTGGAGCCACAAAAATCAGGATTGGCTTGCGGAATGAAAGGTTGTGATGAGAAAGCAATCCAAGGGTTTCAGAGTGGTTGTTGTGAGTGCGGGTTTAAGATTTGCAGGGATTGTTACTTGGAGTGCGGTGGAAATGGAGAGGGTAGGTGTCCTGGATGCAAAGAGCCTTACAATTATGTGAGTGATGATGATGATGATGGTGATGATGATGATGATGAAGAAGAAGAAGAGGAGCATGTATCTGAGGCCAAAGATCAGGCCTTGCCTTTAACTTCAATGCCGGACTTCAAAATGGATAAGAGGCTTTCTTGTGTGAAATCCTTCAAAGCACAGAACCATCCACCTGACTTTGATCACACTCGATGGCTCTTTGAAACTAAGGGAACTTATGGCTATGGAAACGCTGTGTGGCCTAAAGATGAATATGGTGCTAATGGATTTGAACCCCCTCCTGATTTTGGAGAGAAAGCTAGGAGACCTTTGACCCGTAAGGTTGGGGTTTCAGCTGCCATTCTCAGTCCATATAGGTGAGTGAATGAGTCCACAGCTTGAGTTTTTTTTGTTTGTTTTTTTTTTCAAAATATCATAACCCTAATGTGGCTAATGTGTACAATTATTGTGCTTGTTTGTTTCAGATTACTTATTCTGATGCGTCTTGTTGCACTGGGTTTGTTTCTTACATGGAGGATTCGACACCCGAACCGTGAAGCAATGTGGTTGTGGGGGATGTCCATAACTTGTGAGCTATGGTTTGCATTTTCTTGGCTTCTTGATCAGCTCCCTAAGCTCTGCCCTGTGAACAGAGTCACTGATCTGTCTGTTCTGAAAGAGAGGTTTGAGTCACCTAACCTCCGCAACCCAAAAGGGAAATCTGATCTCCCTGGGATTGATATCTTCGTTTCCACAGCAGACCCAGAAAAGGAGCCTCCTCTTGTCACCGCAAACACCATTCTCTCCATCCTCGCAGTTGATTATCCTGTGGAAAAGGTTGCGTGTTACTTGTCTGATGATGGTGGAGCTCTTTTGACATTTGAGGCTCTTGCTGAGACTGCTAGCTTTGCAAGAACGTGGGTTCCTTTCTGTCGAAAGCACCAAATAGAGCCAAGAAATCCCGAAGCATATTTTGGGCAGAAGCGTGATTTTCTCAAGAATAAGGTCCGGTTAGACTTTGTGAGGGAGAGGAGAAGGGTGAAGAGGGAATATGATGAGTTCAAAGTGAGAATAAATTCCTTACCTGAATCCATTAGGAGAAGATCCGATGCTTACAATGCTCATGAGGAGTTACGAGCCAAGAAGAAACAGATGGAAGGTTCCACTGTCCCCGAACCAATTAAGGTTCCTAAAGCAACATGGATGTCCGATGGTTCTCATTGGCCAGGAACTTGGGCATCAGCAGAACCAGACCACTCAAGAGGGGACCATGCTGGTATAATTCAGGTAACTTCTTCTTCAATACTATATCATTATCATGTTGTCTTTTGTATTGTGTAGTGTTTAAATTGGGTGCTTAAACACTAGGCTTATCATCTCTTTCTGCTCTGCAGGCAATGTTAGCTCCACCAAATGCAGAACCTAAATTTGGTGCAGAAGCGGATGGGGAGAATTTGATTGACACAACAGATGTTGATATTAGGTTGCCCATGCTTGTTTATGTGTCTCGTGAGAAGAGGCCAGGATATGATCACAACAAGAAAGCAGGAGCCATGAATGCTCTTGTTCGCACTAGCGCCGTCATGTCCAATGGACCATTCGTTCTGAATCTTGACTGTGATCATTATATCTACAACTCCTTGGCTATTAGGGAAGGTATGTGCTTTATGCTTGATAGGGGTGGTGATAGGATATGTTATGTTCAATTCCCTCAAAGGTTTGAGGGCATTGACCCCAGTGATAGATATGCAAACCACAATACAGTGTTCTTTGATGTGAGCATGAGAGCTCTTGATGGCTTACAGGGCCCAATGTATGTGGGAACGGGCTGCATATTCAGAAGAACAGCTCTTTATGGGTTTAGTCCTCCTAGAGCTACTGAACATCATGGATGGTTAGGCAGGAAGAAAATCAAGTTGTTTCTGAGAAAGCCCAAGGTGTCAAAAAAGGAAGAAGATGAAGTAGTTGTGCCAATCAATGGTGATCCCAATGATGATGATGCAGATATTGAGTCCTTGCTTCTTCCCAAAAGGTTTGGAAATTCCAGTTCTCTCGCTGCATCTATTCCTGTGGCAGAATACCAAGGAAGGTTACTTCAGGATTTGCAAGGAAAGGGAACACATGGAAGGCCAGCAGGTTCTCTTGCTGTGCCTCGTGAACCATTAGATGCTGCTACTGTTGCAGAAGCTATAAGTGTCATATCTTGTTTCTATGAGGATAAAACTGAATGGGGCAAACGAGTTGGGTGGATATATGGTTCCGTTACAGAAGATGTGGTGACCGGTTACAGAATGCACAATAGAGGTTGGAGATCTGTGTACTGTGTTACAAAAAGGGATGCTTTTAGAGGAACGGCTCCAATCAATTTGACAGACAGGCTCCATCAAGTGCTTCGTTGGGCAACAGGATCGGTTGAGATCTTCTTCTCAAGGAACAATGCATTATTGGCCAGTCCTAGAATGAAGTTCTTGCAGAGGGTGGCATATTTCAATGTGGGAATGTACCCTTTCACTTCAATGTTTTTAATTGTCTATTGTTTTCTGCCTGCATTGTCCCTATTTTCAGGGCAGTTTATAGTCCAATCCTTGAGTGCAACTTTTCTAGTGTTCTTGCTGGGTATCACAATCACGCTGTGCTTGCTTGCAATACTTGAGATCAAGTGGTCAGGAATCAATCTACATGATTGGTGGCGCAATGAACAGTTCTGGGTAATTGGTGGAACAAGTGCACATCCTGCTGCTGTTTTACAAGGGTTGTTGAAGGTCATAGCAGGAGTAGACATCTCATTCACCCTGACCTCAAAGTCAGCCACTCCAGAAGATGGAGATGATGAGTTTGCTGATCTTTACATCGTAAAATGGAGCTTTCTAATGATCCCTCCAATTACAATTATGATGGTGAACACGATTGCTATTGCTGTAGGAGTAGCCAGGACTTTGTACAGCCCATTTCCACAATGGAGCAGACTAGTAGGAGGGGTGTTTTTCAGTTTCTGGGTCTTATGCCATCTTTACCCTTTTGCAAAGGGCTTGTTGGGAAGGAGAGGGAAGGTTCCTACCATCATCTATGTTTGGTCTGGATTGCTTTCAATTATTATCTCTATGCTTTGGGTGTACATAAACCCTCCTTCTGGAAGACCACAAGATTACATGAATTTCCAGTTCCCTTAGTTTGAGGAAGATGAAGTTTCTCCAAAAGATTACATGAATTTCCATTTCCCTTAGTTTGAGAAAGATGAAGTTCCTCTTCTTCATCTTGTACTGCAAATCATGTGTATGCTTTATTCTTTGTTGTATTAAATTGTGACTATATCTTACTTTCTGCTATTCTGATTACGTGTGGACCACAAGACTACATGAATTTCCAGTTCACTTAGTTTGAGGAAGATGAAGTTTCTCCGAAAGATTACATGAATTTCCATTTCCCTTAGTTTGAGGAAGATGAAGTTCCTCTGCTTCATCTTGTACTGCAAATCATGTGTATGCTTTATTCTATGTTGTATCAAATTGTGAGTATATCTTACTTTCTGCTATTCTGATTACGTGTGGGCCAATCTCTTGCTGTAGTTATTAGTCCAGTTTTATTGTTAATGTCTCAAATGACTGAGATGATATATCATGAATATTAGTTCAATTTTATTGCTTTATTCTATGTTGTATTAAATTGTGAGTATATCTTACTTTCTGCTATTCTACGTGTGGGCCAATCTCTTGCTGTAGTTATTAGTCCAATTTTATTGTTAATGTCTCAAATGATGACTGAGATGATATATCATGAATAGTGATTATGTTGTGTTAATTCTGTTAGGCTCTATGTTGTATTAAATTGTGAGTAATCAAGAACATAACAAGAAATGTGCGGCCTTTGTGACTTAGCCCATTCATCACTGTCTAGCAGCCAATAAAAAAATGTAACATGATAATTACAAACGAAAAAGAACATACATAACAAGAGAAATGTGCCTTTGTGACTTGTATATCTGGTATTGCCCCTTGTTTCTAGTGAGTCCATTCATCACTGTCTAGCAGCCAAAAAAAAATGTAAAATGATAATTACAAACGATAAAGATCACAAATTTTAATGTGATTTTGATTCTCATTCAATAGCTGATATTTGGTTTGTTAACATTTTCGTCAAGATGTCGGTCATAACATACCAATAAAAGAGAAGATATTGGTTTGGACAAAATAAAGGTTATATTTTAATGTTTTTGTTTACATTCAATAGCTGATATTTGGTTTGTTAACATTTTCGGTCAAGACGTGTAATTTATAAAAAAATAGAGAAAACGATATTTTTGAAAAATTATTATAATAATGTTTGTTTAATTTTATTTCTCAAAAAAGCCACCTCGCATAAGAACAAAATCCACCCCCGCCCCCAAACACACACACACACAACCAAATCAGAATTTGAGAGTAAGGATTAATGTTTCATTTTGTGCTTTCACCTCAAGACCATTTACAGCCTATTTGTGCTTAGTATGTGGTGATTGATGTAGTTTTGTTGACGCCGAGGCAAGATTTTCACCTCAAGACCATTTATAGCCTATGGAGAGAGGAACAAAATTATAATGCTCAATCTCATTATTCTCTCCCTCAGCCCAGAGTTAAAATCAAGACCATATTTACCTACAACTCGTTTACAGCAAATCCACGAAAAGATTTGCATATTGACAATTAAAATAATAATATATATATATATATATATATATATATATATATATATATATATATTACAATTCTATCCACATGAATGAATAAACTCATTAATTGATTATTAATTCATAATAAATGATAACCGTTGATTCACGGAAATCAAACCGTGTTAAGATATGGTTGTAAGAGATATCGGGTTATAACCTTTCTCGTTAAAATAATAGAGGGAGGATATTTTGACTACCAAAATTTTCCACTACCAACTTATAAATCTAATCATCATTGGATCAAAGAGAGAGAATGCTAAAAAATTTATGAAGAGAGAGAAAATGTTGTCTACAAAAAATTTGGTAGTAAGAATATCTCTCCTCAAAATAATAATAAAAGGAATCAGATTCCAATTCCATCCACATGAATGAACTATCTTTACCCACTGAAAATTTGGTGGGAAACAATTTTTTTCAGTGAATATAAACACCTCTTTTATTTAAGGTAGTGTTTATTTTGTTTCATGCAGATGAAAAAGTGAAAACCATTGCAAAGTGCCGAGAGTCAAGAAGTGTAAAAAAATTCAGGAAATAAATAGAGCCACTTAAGAGACCCATATTTGCCAATTAAGAGAAAGAACCACTACGAATCTACGATCACTTGTCGATTGTCCAGTGCAGCTAGCTGCCCCGTGTTAGGCCTCATCTAATCAAAGTCCCGAATAAATCTTTGGTACTATTGCTGTACCAAAGACTTGGTGCATCCCACCAATGAAAAGATTACATGTCAGTTTATTTTATTTTATTTTCGTCAAATTTTTTTTCTCTCCTCTGATGTGTACTGCTCTCATTGATGAAATACACTGAATCTTGGTACAGCAGTAATACCACAGATTTATTGCAATGTCCCGCACCTATGTCTATCTTCACATTCTTGATCCGTCCAAAATATATAGATATCAAATCAAAAACTTGTATTAACTTTGGATTATAATTACTCATTAACTCAGTCAACAAAGACGTCAATGACAAAAAAAAAATGAGCATTCACCGTTTGCCCATGTCTTCGGCCCAAGTATTCGTTGCCATGTCCAAACTCCTTATTAATAGTATATTATCCTAAAACCGACACTAGACTTATATTCCACGATTTAAATTACCAACCAATTATACAGCAATTATAAGCAAGGCTAAAAGCCAACGACGTTGCTCGCATATGCATAAATTTGGATTATTCACAAAGTATATTAGACTATATAATTTATGACAAAACTATCTAGATAGAAGCACTTCAGTTCAATTCGCACCGTCAGCAATTTTTCGTGATTGAGAATTTCTAAATGTCATCATAAGTGCTAAGTCCTTTGAAAGGTATCAAAGAGAAAAGATTAATCTGAATTGTAAAAATGAATGTTAAAACTTACATGTACAAGAGAGACACTAGCATATATACACTTAGCCTAGATAGATCACAACCACACAATAATAACTGAATGATCTCAGCCATTCAGTGATAACAAACTGGACAATGACAATATTGGGCCTGAGCCTTGGGCTTGTACAGCAGGCTTCATCTCTTCATTCCCCCGCAAGCTGAAGAGGGCTTCGACTTGGAGTCCAGCACGCGAAGCTTGGACTTGAACGCGAGGAAGGAAGCTTGTGACACTGGTTTGGTGAGACCATCAGCCAGCTGGTCAACGGCTGGAACATGGTGCACCGACACCGCTTGACTAAGAACTTTCTCCCTGACGAAGTGTAGATCTAGCTCGAAGTGCTTTGTCCGAGAGTGGAAGATGGGGTTCGCTGTGAGAAGAACGGCGGAGAGGTTATCACAGTAGATAACCGGAGATCTTGGGAGGCAGATCTGAAGTTCGGAGAGAAGCGACCGGATCCAAGTAAGCTCAGCGACGGTAGCGGCAAGACAGCGATACTCCGCTTCAGTACTCGAGCGGCTGACCACATGTTGCTTCTTGGAGGACCAGGTGACAAGATTGGAACCCAAGAAGACACAGAACCCACTGGTCGAACGCCTGTCGTCAAGATCCGAGCCCCAATCGGAGTCACAGTAAGCAGTCAGGTGAAAGTTTGAAGATGGATTGACGGTTATTCCATGAGAGATCGTTCCACTCAGGTAACGTAATATTCTTTTCACAGCCTTCCAATGAGTATCCAAAGGAACATGCATAAACTGACACACTTTATTGACACTAAAAGTGATTTCAGGGCGAGTAATGGTGGCATATTGAAGAGCCCCAACAATAGATCTGTACTGAGATGGATCAGGATGAGGAGATCCATCACGTGATGAGAGCTTGGCACTGGACATCATCGGAGTCGGCATAGGTTTGCAGCTCTCCATGTTTGCTTTCTTGAGAAGGTCTAGAATATACTTAGACTGATGAAGATGCAAACCACCAGATGCAGATTTGGTGACTTCGATACCTAGAAAATAGTGAAGATGACCAAGATCCTTGAGAGCAAAGGCATCATTGAGGGAGACAATTAGTGACTGAATAGCAGAGGAGGAGGAACCAGTGACAAGGATGTCATCAACATAGACTAGGACATATAGAGTAGCAGTAGAGGTAATGGAAATGAATAGTGAAGTGTCACATTTAGCAGTCACAAACCCCAGTCTGTGTAGAGTGCCACTGAGTTTGTCAAACCAGGCACGTGGTGCCTGTTTGAGGCCATATAGAGCCTTTGTTAACTTGCACACCAAGGTTTTATCTTCATGAATAAAACCTGGAGGTTGTTGCATAAAAACTTCTTCCTGAAGATCACCATTCAGGAAGGCATTGTTCACATCCAGTTGGTGAACAGGCCATCTTCTAGATAGAGCAGCAGTAAGAACAATCCGAATTGTAGTAGGCTTGACCACAGGACTAAAGGTTTCCTGATAATCAAAACCTTCCTGTTGATGAAACCCCTTAGCCACTAGTCTGGCTTTGTATTTTAAAATACTGCCATCAGGGTTAAATTTGGTGCGAAATACCCATTTACAGCCTATTGGAGACCTATCTGAAGGCATAGGAACCAGTGTCCAGGTGTTATTTCTGAGTAAAGCTGTATACTCTTCTTGCATAGCCTTGTACCAGTGAGGTTGAGTTAGAGCCTGAGAAACAGAAGTAGGTTCCAAAGAGGCTAAATAGGCCTTTGGCTTAAAAATGCCAGCTTTAGCTCTAGTGAGCATAGGATGAGTTGAAGCAGCCACTGGAACTGGTAAGGGTGAAGCAGACCTGCAACCGTTAACAGATAACACAGGGGACCTGCAAGAAGGATTAGTGGTGCTAACAGAAAAATCATTAATAGAATCACCCATTAGAGCATTAGGAGAGGTAGAATTGTGAGGAAGAGAAGCTATAACTGGGACAGGACAAGGAATGGAAACCTTGTGTGGAGTGAAACTAGTTTGTAGGATAGGAATAGCAGGAGTAGAGAAGGATGTGGAGGACTCACTGTTTGAAATTGAAGGAGAAGTTGAGGACTGAAGAAAGGGAAATTGAGACTCATCAAATAAAACATGTCGAGCAAAGATGACTTGACCAGTTGGTTTTAAACATTTGTAACCTTTTTGATTTGTACAGTAGCCAATAAAAGTGCATTTTTCTGATCGAAAATTAATTTTATGCCTATTGTATGGTCTGAGATAGGGATAACATGCACAGCCATAGGTTTTCAGGAATGAGTAATCAGGTGTTTTGTGAAATAGGGTTTCAAAAGGAGATTTGTTATTCAGGTTGGGAGTGGGTAAAAGGTTAATGACATAGGTGGCAGAAAGAAAAGCATCAGTCCAATATTTAGTTGGTAAATGGGACTGAGCTAGGAGAGCTAGACCAGTTTCTACTATATGTCTATGCTTTCTTTCCGGTTGTCCATTCTGTTGATGAGTGTAGGGACAAGTAAGGCGATGGATAATACCTTGTTGCTGTAGATAGGGAGTGAATTTAAGAAATTCTCTGCCATTATCACTTTGAATGGATTTTATTTTAGTATTGAGCTGTAATTCAACCATAGTTTTGAAATGACTGAATATATTGTAAGCTTGAGATTTGTTTGTCATGGGATAAAGCCAAGTATATTTTGAAAAGGCATCTACAAATAATATGTAGTAACGAGCACCTGATGTACTTTCAACAGGTGCTGGACCCCAAATATCAGTAAGAATAAGTTCCAAGGGATTAGTGTAAACAGTGTTAGTGAGTGGTAAGTGAAGTTGATGCATTTTAGCCATACAACAAGCACAGCATAATTGTGAGTCTGTTTTATTAACAAATGGTATGTTACAATGTTTAAGAACCAACTTGACAGTTTGAAAAGAGGCATGAGCTAATCTTGAATGCCATAGATCTAAAGTGGAAACTTTAGAGGTATTATTGCAAGATACAACAGATTTAGGAACACTAGTGTGAGGTGAACTTGAAGTAGCTGCAGCAGTAAACCTTGAAGGCTTCTGTACTCCATCAAAGGCATATAGTCCATTCTTAAGGTTGCCTTGGAGAAGGATCTCCTTGGTAGCCTGAGATTTGACATAGCAGGTATTAGAATGAAATTCGAAAAAGACTTGATGTTCTTTTGCAAATTGTGAAACACTTAACAAGTTTTTGGACATACCAGGAACATGTAAAAGATTTGACAATGTAAAGCACTTTGAACTGAAAGGTGAGTATATAATTGAGTGACCTATATGTTTGATTTTTAGGTTAGAACCATTACCTACTTGTACAGCATCCTGACCAGTGTATATGTTTTTCTGTAACAGATTGGATGATTCTGGTGTGAAATGATTAGTAGCTCCAGAGTCTGGATACCAGCTAGAATCGGTAAGAGAAAAATAGTCAGATGTGTCATCATCTTGCTGCCTTGCATTGCTGTTGCTGGTAGTCACTGCCACATTGGCTTGCAGATTAGAAGGAGCATTCTGTCTCAGTGAACTTTGGAAGTTTTGATTGAACCTGTGATGGCAATCAAGAGCTGAGTGACCATACCTGCCACAAACTTGACATTGAGGCCTATTGTAGCCTCCACTACCATTATATCTTCCTCCTCTTCCTCTGTAAGGTTGGTAATTTCCTCTTGTTGCATTGTTATGAAATCTGCCTCTATTTGAATTGAATCCTCCTCTGCTAAAATTACTGTTTTGTCTTCTAACCTGTAGTTGAGCCACATTGGCTTGAAGATTTGTGGAAGAATTTCTTCTATGCTTTTCCAGCCTTTGCTCTTGAGCCATCAACAAAGCTTCAATCTCACCAACAGTATAAGGATCTGAACGAGAGATAACAGAAGTCACAAATGCATCATAGTCTTCATTTAGACCATCTAATATTGCATCTATGTGATCTTCACAGTCAACAGGTGAGCCACATGCTACTAAAGAGTCAACTGTTTTCTTGATTGTGAGAAGATACTTTGATACATCTCCTTCCTTCTTTATGTTCTTTAATTGCACTTTCAGTTGCTTAACCTTTGCTCTTGTTTGTGACATGAAAAACTCCTCAAGTTTCTGCCAAACTTGGAACGAACTGGAACAGCCAACAACACGCATGTAGATCGATTCAGACATGGAGGACAGTAACCAAGAAAGGATCAACTGATCTTGTTGAGCTGTCTGTGTATTTGACATCTGTGTTGAATGAGGTGCAACATTACTGATGCTTTCTGCATCTTCATCAGCAGTAGTTCTTGTAACAGGTGCTGGATCTTGAATTTCTTGAATTTCTTGAGTTATGAACTTGATCAAATCATAACCTTTGATAGTAGCTAATGCTTGTTGCTTCCATGGCAGGAAATTTTCTTCATTTAGCTTGAAAGAAACTGGATTTGAGAACGTATGTACAGAGTTTTGCACAGCACGGTCCATGGATCAGATTTGGCTCTGATACCATGAAAGGTATCAGAGTTTAGAGAGAAAAGAAGACAAAGAGATTAAACTGAATTGTAAAATGAATGTTAATCGATCATGTACAAGAGAGACACTAGCATATATACACTTAGTCTAGATAGATCACAACCACACAATCATAACTGAATGATCTCAGCCATTCAGTGATAACAAACTTGACAATGACAATATTGGGCCTGAGCCATATTGGGCTTGTACATCAGGCTTCATCTCTTCATCCTTGTCAAAATCTAAATTGTATGCTTTAGAGGGGAGTATCTAAATGATAGCTCAGTTTACGAAGAGCATATAGGATGAGAGCATGTACTCGATCATTTTTAGTGTTATATTTAAAAGGAGTTTAAAGTTTTAATTTTGTATTCACCGTGAACAGAGTTACTTCCTGTTAAGGATAAAAAAGAAAGTAGTATCTAATTCTCCCTTTAATTTTTCTTCTTCTTAGTTTAAACAAAAATAACTCAATTTTAACCGATGATATTTGGAAAAAATGTGTATCATTTTAAAGGAGGTAAAGTTGTGTCATTTTAAGTGAGAGAGTGTGGACAAAAAATTATAAAGATGTGGATCACACCTCTTTATAAGAGTAAAATAATACAAGTTATGTCATTTAAAAGAATAAATATTTTTCCGATGATATTTATTTTGTATTGAGGAAACATTTAAAGGCAAAAACGACGTCAGGACCCCTCATCTCAGAGCAGTAGAACCATTTAACTTGATTTATTTCACTACTAGCTATCACAATCTTTTATATAATTTTTTATTTTTAAAATTAATATTAAAGTATCCAGCAATGTCAGGAGTCAGGACTCAGGAATAGGACAAACGAGTTCTGTATTAAAAAAAAAAAAGAATAGGACAAATGGTTTTATAATTCTCATTCAACATGAGAATTACAATTTTCCTATATATTTTTTGATTTCCGTACTGATATGAATCCTATATATAATTTTTTCTAAGAAATGGTTCTCATATATTATAAAACCCTTCATTTATCGCGGAACGTGGAAAATGAAGCATAAATCCGATGGCGGATGAGAAAACAGAACACACAATAATTGCCAGCTATGCGCGCGGTGCGAAGGACAAAGTGATTGAGAGAGAGTGACACACAACAAAAAAAAAGAGTGGGGAAGACCGAAGCATATGCTTCCCCTCAGAGTGCCCGCGAACTTAGCTTAGCTGCCAGCTCAATCCAGAGACACTCATATGGATTGTTCTCATGACTTATTTAGCTCTGCCCGCTAATGGGTACAAGGAAAGGAAAGGAAGCTGAATTTTTAGCAAGTAGCAGTAGCACCTTTTAGTCCCTTTTTCCGGTTTTTTGGATTTAATAAATAATTACTAGAACACACTAATACGAAAATTTAACCTCACCCAAAAACATAACACCAATCTGCGCGCCGTTGACCGAAGGTACACACCTAGTGATTTTTTGAGAGAGAGTGTGTACACACAACTTTGCAAAAAAAGACAATTTTGAGATGAGCTTAAAAGTGCTGAAGCTGGAGCTTTTACAAGTTCCAACCACAATGAGTCACAATTCCTCCTATGGCAGGGTGGTCCAATATGAGCAACTGTGGTGCCCAATTCCATATGATGTAGCCCTTCTTGCTCTCTTTCATCCTTTGCTCAAACTCTTGCAAGAAACTGTCTCCATCTTCATCTCCATCTATTTTCCTAATTACCAAGATAAAATTATGACCAGAATTTTCAAGCCCATGAGCGAGTTCAAAAAGCTGAGCATGAGGGAGCCTGGTCAGGCTTCCAAAACTTACATATAACACAGACTCATTTTGCTTTGAGTTAAGCCAATTTAGCCACTTTGGCTCTCTTGCAAGTTCACCATTTCCCTTTTCTCCATCTTCCCTATTAACCCAAGCTGAAACTGGTCCTATACTCCAAGATTTGATGCCCTTTGTGCTCTTATAAAGTTCCTCATAATCACTTTCAAGTTCATGAAAACTATTGTACAGTGCCCCATAGCTTCTGCTCTCAGATTCAAAAACTGCATTAAAAAAGTCTGTGGCAGAACTCTTACTGCTTACCCCTTCTTCTAGCTGAAGAGAGGTAATCTCTATGCTATGAGTATTAGGATATTCTAGACCGTGTGTGACCAGCTTAGATTTTAAGCTCATCTCAAAATTGTGAAAGGTATAAAGCATAAAAATTCAGCTTCCTTTCCTTTCAAAAAATACCCGGTACTTGTGTACCCATTACATGTTATGTTTTTGGGTGGGGTTAAATTTTCATTAGTTATAAATGCAGTTAGTAATTATTTATTAAATAAGGGCCATAAGGGTCAAAAAGCCCCCTTTTTCCCAACATAAAAAATTGAACAGGATAAAATGCAAACATGAGTGTTTGGCGCAAGTGTTTTTTTTAATTGAAATGTTTGGAAAATTGGGTTGGAAAATTGTTTTTACCATTATAAGTAAAAAGTAAAAAAAAATTCAGGATATTTTTTTTTCGTCATTTCCGTTTTTAAGTTTTAACTATACATGAGAAAAAATAATTTCATCTCACTCATGGTATTATTTATTTTTTTCACCAAATGAAAAATGCATTTTCACATTTTGTCATAAAAATGCTCTTATACAATATATCAACAGATGTGTAAAATTGAGTAATTTTGTCATTTCAATTCAGATTCTCATCAATATTTTACAATCAACCAAACATAATATCAGCAAAATTAACTTAACTTTCTCAGAAAAAAATTTAACCTACCAAACACTTTTTTGTAAATTATTCCAAAAAAAAAAATATATCACTATATTCATGGAAACTCTTTTTTTCCAGTAAAAAAAAATATTTTCTGTACCAAACTTACTCTTAACGAAGTTTGTTTTATCAGTGATTACCAAAAAAATATAAAATAAAAGTTTGTGTTTGATTCTTGTATTTAAAAATAATTTTTTAATTTTTAGAACAAAAAAAATTCACTTGCTAAGATCAGTTTTTGTAAAAATTGTTTTAAAAACTATAACTTTTTTTTATTTTTAGAATCAAATTTAAAAAAAGTTATTTTTGTAAGTTGTTTTTATTTTCTGTTTTGATTTTTAACTTTCAAAAAAGAAAAAATATAGAAAATAACTGTTTCTCTAACTAATTTACAAAACAGTTTTAAAAATGAAAAATCAGATCACAATCAAACAAGCCAATATCATCATAGAAGATGGCACCGAGAAGAAATTCTCCAGAATCAAGCTAGTGCCAATAACACTAGTCCATCACATTAAATAAAGTTATTTATTCACACTCAAGTAATTTTATTGAACGTGTTTACAAAAAGCACATTATTTTCTTAATGTTGCAATATTTGTAAGGCAAGCTTATTCTTTAATTGAGTTGATGCACCAAACCTAAATGCCACCGAATAATAATAAAGTAAAAAAAGAAACCAGAAGACTCACTTGCGCCTCTCTTTTTTTTACATCTTTTTTCATTTTTATTTTCAGTTCATGAATCACAGAATTTTGTAGAAGAATACAAAATGACAGACAAATTGCCTGAGAAAAAAAGGTCTAAAGAAGAAATATATAAACAACTAATATGTGATTACTGATTTTAAAAATAATGAAGGGGAGAAAAAGAAAAAAAAAAAAAAAGACTTTGCTTAAAATGAGAATTAAATGAAATAAACCGAGGCAAGTGACAAAACAGCGATTACCCTTTGCTGTTAAAATCGATAAATGATGATTGATCATTGGGTGTGTCCGTACAAGTCAAACGGTGCCCATAGAGAGTCAAGAGGACAAGGCCGTTTGGAGTCAAGGCGGAGCCATGGCTTGCCACTACCGGACCAATGCAACAGGCTAACCGGACCAGGGTGCAAGTCTCTACAGCTACCCCCAACGTTATCACCACCCAAACCATGCTGGTTCCAGCGATGCTGAATGGGCGCCACGTGTCCTGCAAAAACAAGCAAGAACGGCGGCAACGAACCAAGCTGGTAGATCCTATCGCTCTTCTGAATTTCCATCCACCTCTCAATCCTCTTCGTGTACCCTTCCTTTCTCCATCTCATCAGATCCATAACCATCACTCCCGTGTTGAAGTAACACGGTTTCCGCTGCGCAAACGTGCCGGAGAACCGCTTGTCCGACCAAAACCCCGCCGTGAAATACTTCGTGAAGTTTGCGTGGCAGTATTCCGGAGCCCCGATTGTCCGCGAACCCAAGCTCGTGCTCCACAGTTTGGAAACATCATCCACAACAACAAGATCCGAATCCAAGTAAATAACTCTGTGGACGCAACTCTCCAATAGATCCGCAAGGTAATTCCTAGCGTAATTGAGTGGCTGCTCCAGCGCTTGCCTCACCGAAGTTGAAATCAGGTTTTTCACAATGTTTGGATCGAAGTAATAGACCTTGAACTTCAACTGCGGGAACGTGGATTGAACCAAAAACTCTAGATTCGTCTCTGAGACGAGGAAGTGGAAGAAGATGCTCTCAGGGCAGAGGGAGTGTTGCAGGATGGAGTGAACGGCAGCGATCGAACCGCGCAGGTAATCGATGTCTAGGGTTATGGCGACGTGTACGAAGGAAGGGTCACACACAGTTATTTCCCCTGAAATCCAATCACATTCATCGGCATTGTGGAATGAAGGGGCTTTCCGGAAAGAAAATCGGTTATCGGTATCAGCGAAGGGTATGTGGAGATGCGAGGATCGAATTGCTTCGGCTGGGTGAAAGGATTGGAGGGAGGGAGAGAGAATAATCATGAACATTGCGGCGGAGAAAAACCCGGAGAATCTCATAATCCACAACATTTCCAAAAAAAACCCTCCCTCCTACTCGGATTCGAAATCGAAACGGTGAGGATAGGAACTATAGGGTTTCGTTTCCCTTTTTAATAAGGAGAATATGGAAATGGAAAAGGAAAGTAGTTCGAATCAGTCTTTATCTCTATTGCTCTTCTTCTTCTTCTTCTTCTTCTTCTGCGAATGAGTGTCATGCAAAGTAAGGATACCGTGGGAGCGAAGCGAGTTGGAGTATGAAAGGAGAGGAATCCATGGAAAGGCGTGGTGCTAAAGTGCGCACACTCACGCTTTCTAATCTTCCTCTGCCTCTCTTTTTACCATTTTTTTTTTTTTTTCCAACTTCAATGCCTCTGCCTCCCCCTAATATGTGTTCTGTTGCAACGAAGAGATTAATATTGGAACAAAAAGGGGGCGATGAGAGTGTGTAGTGGCACGGACTTGTCCATAAAAGAGAGGCTTTTTTCTTTCCAGCTTAGCGATTGCGTTTTCCACCGCTGAAATGCAACGCACGCTTTTAAAACAATTATTATCATTTTTTGGGTGAGATTTATAATCTTTATGTTATGAATTCGTGCCTGAATTTAAAGCAAAACATTAATATACTTCATTTTTAATGGAATGGAAAAGGGGCATGGCTATAACTTAAAAAAGTACCAGCTGTATTGCCTTCCTCGGAATTGACTATTATATCCCCCGAACCATATTGTGTTAACCCCCACCCACCCCTTTCGCCCGAAGGATTCTACTACGTCGTTTGCTGCCTGGGAGTGGTGCACCAATGAGCCACCAATATAACCTGTTGTTATAGAGGGTTAATCATGGTTTTATTATTAACTTTTTGTCTTTTATATATTTTTTACTAGTTAGGTATTAATAAAGGTGGAAAATATTTGTCCACAGTCATTTTTGTTAAAATAATTTTTTTTAATGTTTAAATTCAAAAAAAATCTTTCATTTTCTTTCACCACATTTTTTACCGTTTGAATGGATTTTTTTTAACAAAAAATATTTTTTTTAGAGAAAAAAAAGCATTTCTACTAAAAAAGCGGTTTGGATATCTGCTTTAAAAATAAATAGAAGACACAAAAAAAAAAATCAAAAATTCACTTTTTTAAAAATTTAAAATTTTTAGCTTATTAAAAAAAAGTAGTCAGGAGTCAATATTTTAAAAAAAAAATTAAATCTAAATAACTTTAAATTTTATAAAAACCACTTCTAAAATAAACAAGACATAAGAAGTTATTTTCTTCAAGCCCATTCAAACTGGTCTATAATTTTTTTTTTTATATATATATTATAAATTTATGTTTTTTAAAAGAATAAAAACTGATCCCTAAATAAAAAGCCTTTGTTTGAAAATTTGTTAACCACGGTCACAGCGGAGGATTTCTTCACAAATATTGATAAAAAATAAGCTTTTTTATGGACTCAGTTGCAATATTAAAACAAAAGTAACCTGACCACTAATGGACCATTTTTAAGGTGTTCCACCTTGCACTTATAAAATGCACCTTAAAAAATACAAAAAAATAAATATAAAATGCACCTTAAAAAGGAGTGATGCTTCCGTGGACCCTTGACTTTACCTGCAACAATTAAGTTTGGTGTTTTTAATTATCAACACATTTCAAAAAAAAAAACTCTACACTCCATTTTAAGGACATAACTCTTATAAAACCTTTTTAATTATCAACTCTTTCATCTACACTCCATTTTAAGGATGATCAAATGATCCCCTTCTTAATAAAGGATGTACTGGGTACGTTTAACAGCCGATGCACCACTTACTTTACAGATGATTGTAGGCTATTTTCTTTCCTTCATTTTGCATTTTAGTCTTCATGATTTTTTAAAATTATAATTTAGTCTTTCATGTTAAATGAATTGGTCTGGAAATTGTTCGATTCAGTTTATCATACAATATCAACAACTTAAACATCAACGATTCCAAATTTATCATACACTTTGTTTTGTTTTAAATTTAAAACCTATAATCTAAAGATACACCAAATAAACCTTGAAAAAATTACACTTCACAATATCTCACTGATAAAAGATGAAAAATTCCGCAGAAAGCATGTGGCAGTGTTCGTGTTCAGGTTCAGGTTGCTCAGAATCAGAGGTGGTGCTTTGAGTGACAAGCTACTTGATCAGCGGTACATTCAATTTCAAACCTTCAAAAATTGGGTGTTTGAGTGGATTAGATCTATAGCCACGTGTATGAATGTGTTGTCAACTCACTGAGAGGGTGCACTGTATAGGTACGGTGCACCTGCATATGACAGCTGTGAGATTCCATGATTATGCTACACTTTCCTATCTTATGCTACACCCTCCAGCCTGTCATCCACTCCCCTCCAATTATTTGGTTCGGGTCTAAGCCACTTACCACGGATCTGATTGCACCCGTCTATCTAATACTCGACATTTGGTGCCTTCGTGGGTAACAGTAACACAATACACAATGTACTGTTACTCTTTCCCCCTCCCCCTTTTATTTTAAATTTTCTAAATCTGCCTAAATAAAATGATCCAGGCTTAATTCTTAATTAAGTAAAACATTTTATTAGATATTAATTATTCAATAAAAAATAAGAGTTCCAAAAGAAAAACATTATAATTCAAAAAAAAAAGACAAAGTAAAGAAAATGTAAAACAATATTTTTTTCATGTTTAAAATAATCAAGAAGAAAAAAATGAATTATAAAATAAAACATAATAAATTGTTATAAATATCATATCCCCTTATTTAATTAAAAAAAAGGTAAAACCATAAACTCAATTTTTGGCGAAATCATAAATTGAATAGCACACTACACTACACCCACTATGCTTGGGCAAAGAGAAATGTTATATAAATAAAATTTTACAAATGTAAAAGTTTACGCTTGATGATGTGTTGTTTAATTTAATTTTTTATGTGTGAAGTGTCACATTATATTTTTTTCCCATATATATGTTTTTTTTTTTTGGTGAATTTTTTTTCCCATATATTTACTCGAAATCAATTAGCTCTGCTGCAAAATGTTCATGTATAATTAATTGTTCTTTCATAAAAATTAAAAAGTTAATAATATCTGGGTGCTTTTGAACTTTATATAAATTCTTTAAAAGTAAAAATACTTTAATTTATTTTGAAATCGCAATTAATTTTTTGTAGGACATGAAAAATATTTATAACTGTTATTCTCTATTTTTTTATATTTCATAAAATTATTTTCTAACTCCATCTTTTTTTTGTGGTAAAAGTTCTAACTCCATCTTAGTTATTATATCTTGATGACTCTTTCTTAAAGATAATATATACTAACCAAAATGTTTATTTATTGTTATCAAAAAAAATTATTTATTATATTATTTTGTATTTCAAAAAAAAAAAATTGACTTATCTTATGTTGGGAAGATTATATTTACAAATTCTTATAAACTATATTATATACCAGGGATAGTACACTGTGTGCTGAAATGTACTATCCCTAGTATAGTTCGTAAAAAGAAATTTGTATATATAATTTTCCCTAGTATAAAACATGAGTTTTATTAATCTAAAAAGAAATTTGTATATATAATTTTCCTCATCTTGGACTAATATAAACATATAGAGAAGGTATCTTACACTATTTTCTTTCCTCCCTATAGAATTCGGACGGAATTTTACAAAATTCAATTAAGTGATGGACCACACTTTAAAAATATGTCATTGCACCTAATCCGTTGACATCGTTTATTGCATGGAGCCAGTTCACAAGCCACGCGCGTCGCATATAACATTGTCTAAAATACGAAACAAATCAAAAGATTCATACAATTTTCGTCTAATACAATGTTTAAAGCTGTTTCAAAGAGTTAGTGTATTGAAAATTTGAAATGGATGGACTCTTAAGATCTAAGAAGAATGTTTGGTGTTGGCATGAGCGTGATACATAAATTAACTTAAGAACATCTACGAATTTCGGCTTATTAACTTACGGAAATATATCTATGCTGTGACAGGATAATTGAAAGAATTTCCTGCACTAACATATTTTGGGTGGTCCCACTACAAAAGAAAAAAATAAAAATAAAATTAATGCTAGTAATGTATTCACCAATAACTTTTTTTTTTTTTTTGGGTAAAAGATGTATTCTCCAATAACTTATTATAGCATGCATAAACATGGAAAGAGATACTTTTAATATTTTTCTTATTAGAAGAGGAAAAGAAAAGTATTGTAACGAAGGAACACGCGGGTCTACTCGCGACACCACACGACATGAAAATTTGTGTTCGGATTGACCCGTAAAAAAAATCGTGTCGTGTTCGTGTTGACAAAAATGACACGTAAAAGATTTGTGTCGTGTTCGTGTTGATGTATTCGTGTTCTTGTTGACGCGTTTTTTTACCATTTTATTTTCAATTTTTTATTATTAATTTTTTTATATTTTTTTAATTTCGATCGATTTTTTTAATTTACTTTTGTTAATTACCAGTTTGATCCCTATTTTGTGTGTTATTAGTGTCGTGTCGTGTCAACCCTCAAAGAATTCGTGTCGTGTTCATGTTTATATATTCGTGTCGTGTCAAATTAGTATCGTATCGAATTCGTGTCGTGTCAACCCGTTTCGACACCCCTACTTACATTGGTGTAGAAATAAAAAAACTTGCATAAAATTTTAATTATTAATTTGATTGTATTTAACAACTAATAAAATAGAACGGTTAAATGTAAATAACATTAACCAACAAGATTGAGAATATATTTTACATCAATGTATAATGATTTCGACGGAATCCCTCCCCTCCCTCTATCTTTCTATATATAGTTTAATGTTTTTGTTTTTCTGGAAAAAAAAAAAAAACTGCCATATTTACGTAGATAAATTTTTTTTAGCAGTCAACGTAAAAACATGTTTTACACATATATGGGTTTTGATTTTCTCATTGTTGCATAAGAATTCAATTCTCATGTTATGACTCAACCAGTGGGAGGGTCCCACATTTATTAAAAAAAAAAAAAAAAACTTTGCACGTAAATTGAAGGGTCACAACATGAAAATTGAATTATCATGCAATATGAGAAAATATTTTCCTATATATATATATATATATTTATATATATATGAAAATATTATTATGATGTTAGGTGAGAATTTTTTTTTTCATGCACTCACAAATCAAGAGTGAAGTCCACTCTATTTTTTTCTCTCGCTCTTCTCTCCTTTAAGTTATGAGTATATTAGAAAAAAATTCTTTAATATAACAGGAAAGTAATATATATATATATATATATATATATATATATATGAAAAATATTTTATTATGTTGTAGGAGATTTGTTTTCTTCTACTAGTGACCCTTCGATTTTCATGTAATATTTTCTTTTGGATTTTTATTCTTTTAATATATATGGGCCCCACATAAGATGTGTCTACAACATGAGAAAATTTTCTCCTACCGCATGAGAAAATCGAAACCCATATATATATATATATATATAGGGGAGAGTTCTTTTGACTCCAGAGTATGAATTTTAAGTTTTACTCCTCATCTCAGCCGTTGATGGACAGAAATAAACGGTTTTCATTTATAGTTTAATTAATAATTAATTAATTAATATAACTTCCTAAACTATAACAGTTGGATAGACGGAAATCAATGTCTAGAATGGAGAGTAAGACTTATAAATCTTATTCTGGAGTCAAATGATCCCTCCCTATATATATATATATATGGATTTATTTCTTCTCATGTTACAATAGCAAACAAACTCTTCCTACACACATCATAAAAAGATGTATCACTCTTCTTATTTTTTTTAAAATAGGTGAGTCTCACACTTAATGTATCCATGACATGTGATTAAAATTTTCCTCATGACATAATTTATTTTTTTCCATATATGTATATCGAGATGATGCAATTACATGATTACAAGCAAAACGCAAAGTAATTAAAAAAGAAAAATGGAGAGGAACAGATTGAATAAGATAATTGAAATGAAAGGGAAAAAGAAAAAAGGGAAGAGAGAGAGAGAGAGAGAGAGTAAAATATTCACTTTTGAGCTTTCAGAAAGGACAGAGGAAATCTTTGGAACTAGCTAGAACAGCATGTTTGCATGGGATGGGACATGAGTATCACGCTACCCATCTTCCCTTTACTCCAAAAGTACTTGTTTCACCATTTAATCTCTCACCGTTGGCAAGCGGTATCCGATCATGAGGCCATACTGGGTGCTGAATCGCGTGGCAGCAACTGTCCCTGCGTCGTCACAATCAAGGTCTTTTTGTGCATTTGGATGATCATCTTCTCATCGTACTCCTTGGGCGGTGGGGCCCTCCCGAACCCACCTATGGCGATGGAAGTTGCATCCCCACCGTAACCGGTACCCATCGTTTTTGCCAAACCCAGCATCATCCCCACGTAAGCGTCCCTCACCCACAGCACCAACTTCTTGGGTGAACAGATTGCAGGGATCCTAATCTTAGGGGCCATCTTGATCCTCCGCCACCTCCTTGTGCCGGTGGCTCCTAGCTCCTCCACCTTGTTCCTCCTTCGTCGATACGATCCATTTAATCTTTGGTATCCCATTCTCCTCCAGTACTTCTTCAAACCCCTCCGCAAGCTGCCTGAGATACCTTCCATGCCTCTCTCTCTCTCTCTCTCTCTCTCTCTCTCTGGTGGCTTAATCAGAAAAAACGAAAATGAAAGGGAACAACACAAAAACACAAGAGAAAGGAGGTAGGGTGGGTGAGAAAGTAATGACCTTTCGTATATTAGTAATATGGTTCTATACTTTTGTTTATTCACTTTATAAATTATCTCTTTTTATAATGATATATTTCATTAAATGTTCGGCGATATACATATTAGTTTGCAATTTTTAATTTTTCCAGCCATGCACGTCACTTTCTATAAGCCGCAACAGTATCCCGTCGGACTTATATTTCTTTTTCTGTGACCTTGCATCGTAAATTCATGGTCGTGTTGACAAAAATCCATCCATTCATACTATCACTTTCGTGGGAAAATCTTATCTGCTAGCTAGGATTAGGAAGATGTTATTTTTCACCTAACATTTCCTTTATATTATTAATATATTGTTGGGAAAAATATTTATTCTTTTAAAAAATATAACTTTGTGTCATTTTAGATTCTAATAGTTGATTTCCATCAATCAACAATTATAATTTATTGCGCGTTACTAATTAATTAAGAAATTTTATTCAATAAATTATAACCATTGATTGTTAATTGACGAAAATCAATAATTATAATCTAAAATGACACAAAATTATATATTTTAAAGAAGAAGCGTTTTTCCAATATTTTTACACTATTTTCTTTTTCTTTCTCTTGTTAGTGATCCATGTTGTCATCAAATATGTGAGTTGCATACTAAATGTAACAACCATTATTCACGTGTCAATCAAACAAGTCATTAAAAGAAAGTAAAAATGAGCGAAGGCAAAGTAATAGTTCCAACCAAAGATATGAACATTAAAAAAAATTCCATTAATCTTCGTCATTTTTTAAAAGTGTTTTTGCATCAGTATTACGAATACTCCAAAGGTCGAAATATATATATATATATATATATATATATATATATATAATATATATATATATATATAGAGTACGTCCTCTTGTCTCTTAGTTTGTGTACTGATTGCAGAATTACTGGCTTCGTTTGGGCTTAAAATATAAATTAATTGTAGTTTACTTGCAGTGTGGAGCGGAGAGTAGAATTTGAAGACAGTCATTACTCATTCGTATATAGTTGACTCCTATTATATAAAAATAATTGATTAAACAGTTATTACAATAATAAGTGTGTTTTTTACATGTTGATTTTTTAATTTGAAATATAACTAAATTAAGTTTGCACGGAAAGTAATATACATAAACTAAAAATATTACATTAAATGTTATTAAAAGTGTGGTACATTTTCTTAAAAAACTACACATTTAAATAATAGTTTTTACAATTGACCCCCTCAAGAGGATCCATCTTTGTTTGGAGTTAAATTTTAACAGAGTGGTCAAGATGAAAGGTAATTAAAAAGAATAAATAATAGAATAATAGAATACATTTTAAAAGAAGGAAGAATAAAATATATACGCATCAATAATTGTTATTAGGGTAAAGGATTTCTCCGGTCGCCGGAGATAAAATTATCTCCGGTGAGCTCAAAACGACGTTATTTTGGGACGGAAATTAATGTGTTTTTGTAATTATAATATATTGCAGGGTTATAATTAGTATTTATCATTATAGTTTTTTAATCATATAACCCAAAACGACGTCATTTTGAGCTCACTGGAGATAACTCTATCTCCGATGAATGGAGAAATACTTTTTCCCTTGTTATTTTTTTTTTTTTAATAACCTGCATGCTTTGGATCATCACCGCTATCTACTTATCTTTTCTTTTATTTTTCTTCATTTCGTTCGATACAATAATAATGCACAATCCCTAAATTGATTATGTAATACTATTTGATGAAATTTTCATGTTCTATGAGATAATTTTATTTCTTACTCATACATAAAATGAGTGAGACTCATAATTTTATTTTCTTTCTCTTCTTTTGATATGTACGTATATAAATTGTATATATTTAGGAAATAAGTTACGGAGAAACACTAATTCACTACTTTATATGCATAATAGATGTTGAAAACCATCCGGATCTGCCTTAATTTAATACTCTTTAAAGGCTGGGAAATAAAAATATTCATGCTTACCTGTTATAGCAAGAAACAATGACAGACAGACCTAGAATAGACCACCAGTGTGGGGTGGGGTAGCTTCAAATGACTTTTGAAGGGTAAAAATATATAGTTTTCGTCATGTTGTCCCCTCGGTCTTTCGGTGGGTAGTTGAGGAGGTGAGATGAGATCATGGAAACAATACATCACAATCTTTACGAGTTTATATATATATGAGATCATGGAAACAATACATCACAATCTTTACGAGTTTATATATATATATATATGTATGGTAAAAACATTTCTCAAGCAGCTTGAGATAAGCTTATCTCAAGCTAGCCCCAAAACTACGTCGTTTTGATTAATGAAGGGTGTGTATGTAATTCTAGGTGAATTAATGAAGGGTGTTATTGTAATTTTATTTATTTTTATATCATATACATTTTACTGAAACACCCTTCATTAATTCACCTAAAATTACATAAACACCCTTCATTAATCAAAACGACGTAGTTTTGGGGCTAGCTGGAGATAGACTTATCTCAAGCTGCTTGAGAAATGTTTACCCTTATATATATATATATATATATATATATATATATATATATATATATATATATATTGTCAACGTCTTATTTTTATTATTTGGCTAAAGAACTTTTAATATATTTGAATTAAAATAATGTATTATTTATCTTCTAAATTTTTGTGGGTTACGTATATTTTGTTTTAAGAGAGAAGTATTTGTTGGGTCTTCAAGAAAAATTATGGAGCCCAATTTAATCTCTTAAGAAAAAAAATTGACTCATGATCCCATTCAATTCCAAACTAGACCCAATTAATTGAAATTGTAATATCTCTAAAATTCAAAAAAGACCCACATTAGTCTCTTAAAAGGACTAACATGGGTCTATTTGGAATTCAGATGGATCACGAGTTGACTTTTTTTTATCTAAGGGATTAAATTGGACCCAATAATTTTTATTGAAAATCCAAAAAATCATTTACTCAAAAAAAAAAAAAAAGATTTGAAGTTTTCTTTTACTTTTTTATTTATATTATTTTCTTTTTATTACATTTAAAACTTTCATGAAAAAAAAATTGGGGGCGCTCCCCAAAATCTCCACCTTTAAATTTGCAAACATAAATACAATTTTTAGATCCGTTATTAATTTTAATAGTAACACATAGTGTACTGTGTAAATATAATATTTTCTTATTTTAAAATTTAAATAACGTATAGGATTTTTAAGTGTGTATTTTAGTTTTTTATAATTCTAACAAAAAATTATATTTTAAAAATTTAAATCAAAATAAACTTGAATTTAAGTAATAAAGAACAAATTAAATTTTTTCAATTAAGAAATTTATTAAAAAATGATTATCTGGTTTAAGGGTGTGAATATCTTTTTATATTTTTTTAAAAAATTATATGTAAAAACTAAAATATATACTTTAAAAAAAATAAAATAGTATTGTATATTTTTAAAGTTTAACGATTAAGTGTATATAACTTTTGGGTTCACTTTTTCTGTGGTTACTGCATATAAACGAGCCCAATAAGACGTTTTTTTGGGTGAAAATTATGATGTTTTTGTAATTTTAACTTATTTCAAAGTTTCAATAGTCTTTATATTTATAATTTTTTAAAATTTCAATACCAAAACGACGTCATTTTGAAAATAAATACAGATAACTTATTTGAGTTATTTGCATTAACTGCAGAAACAATTTTCCGATAACTTTTAAGTTGAAGAAAATAAATCGGACTTTTATCCATATATTAAGAATGTTGTAAAATTAATAAGAACTTAGAAGAGAAGAGATAAGAGAGATGGAGACAGTGGCGGAGCCACAGCCAAACCAGCAGGTGCCTAGGCAGTAGGCACCTTCTTAGTTTTTTTTATACTTATTATATATATATATTATATAATTAATTATAATTAACTAAGGTAAAAAATATAATTCGGCACTACTTAAATAGAAAATCAAATACTCAATACAAAATATTAACAAACCATCTAAATGTAAACAAATAATAAGTAACATGTATAGTATGGTTATTTTTGTTTTATACTTTTTATTTTTTATCCTATATATTTTTTTAGCTTTATTCTAATCAGTTATGTTATTTATTATTACTCCTATTATTTAAAAAAAGACTTCTAAACTTAATCACAAAAATGATTAGTTGACTTACTTCAGCTGACGTAGAGAGAGAAAAAAATGTTATAACTATGTCTTATTGGTAAGACATAGTGTTAAAAACTAAAATGACACAATTTATGTCCTTTAAAAGGACAAACACTTAACCCTTGAAAGTAACAATCATGAAACCAAATGAATAACACAACTATAATTATGGATTTTGAAGGTCCATTGAACTATTGTGTTTTGGGTTATTGCACACACACACAAATAATCAAAAACCTAATTCCTAAATGTGAGAACTTTCTATCGTGCTTATGACTATTGCAAACAAGAGTGATGTTCTCTAATGTGAGATATTGCATATTTAAGGAGTAGAGATAATGAAACACGAGACTAAGGATAATACTTATTATACATATAATTATTATATTTGTGTGTTTTTATATCCTTAGGATAATGTTTGGTTCATTATATATTATGTTATAGGCGGAAAGTGAAATTCTTATTTTTGAAATGTTTACTTAAAAGGTTAGTGTATTTTTATATATTTGCTTTGATATATAATCAACGACAATTGTTCATTTGAATTTTTAATATTATGTGACATTATTTAGTACATAATTTAAATAACTATGTTAGAATTCATAGTAAATTTTTTTTCTGATAAATTAGTCTAACTACGATAAATATTTTGATAATTTAATATATCACTACCTAAAATATTGGGCCGCCCCGCCACGTGATGGAGAAAAGTATTTTTATTGTATTATCATACTACAATGATGCCTTATGTATAGGTTTGGGAAACATAAAAGTTACAATAACTTGCATTATTCTCCAACGGTCATAATATCTACAACAGCCATAACATCTCTAACAGTCATAACGGATATGGATAACCAACAAATTATTTATAACAAAGAACAATTTTTTGAATAATTATTTAATATTATTGGCTTATTATTAGGAAACTTATAATGATAAAGAAATATTACAACGGTTTAACCTTTTTTAATATTTTAATAAGGGTTTAACTTTCTGCAATACATTATGGCGTACATGATCACCTTTCCGAAATATTTTTTATTTTTGTTTCCGAAAATATAAATAGGTAGAAAATTCATTTCATAATTTTTTTTTCGAGATAAACCGATCTATTTTTTTATGTCGAGGAACAGAAAAAATAAAATAAAAATTTGTTTCGGAGTACTAAATGAGATACACTTATTCTCTCAAACACTCTCCAACTATCACATCACCACCACGGCCATCATTCTGACACAATTATCATCATTGTTACTACCATCATCGCAATCACTATAATCACCATCATGCACCACCATCAGAATAATTGTCATATATACCTTATATATATTAAAAGTAGTACATAATGTAATTCTGAAATCTAAACTAAAATAAAATTTATTTTAAAAGTTACACTATATATTACTCTTAAATATATATATAATGTATTGGAAATAACTTGTATGCATTACATGTATAAATGTTTCCCGTTTTTAACACTGAGATAGAATCCATTTACAAACTTTTTTTATAAATTACACTAAGAACGACCGATCATACACTAACCGGTCATATTTAATGTTGTTTGTAAATAAAAAAATTTGTAAATATAATCTTTCCCTTTAACAATATACGTGTCTACGATACAATACTGGTCGAACTAAATATTTATCTGACCGAATTGTATATTTTTTTAATATCCTGTGTTAAAGCCACTTACTTAGCATGGATTAAGGTTGCATCCAACATATACATATATTATTTTTTGATAATATCTCATTTTAAAAAAATTCTTTTACTTAAAATATTATTTTTTATATTTTGCTTTTAATATTTTTTTTTAAATATTAACACGAATTTTAGTAATAAACATTTTTAAAAATAGAATAAACGGTCTATTGATCAATTAATGTGAGCTCAACGTGCAGGTATAATCATCGGGTAACCCGTAACTGGGTCGGCAGATTGACTATGTATATGAAGAGATCAACCAATCAGCTTAGTTGCGTTTCATATGGGTAAGGGTAACCACAATACTGTTTGTTTGTTTTTTTAATATTTTTGAAAAACACATTTTTCTATCATATTTTCAAAAATAGTAGTTTTCAGATAAATTTTTTTTTTTTGGTATACCAAAATGTGATGGGTTCACTATTTATTAAATTAAAAAGAAAAAAAAATTAATTACACACAATTCACGATAATTTTCTCCTACAATATATGGGTGAATTATATGAGACAGTCCACTGTTTAGTGCACTGTCCCACATAATAGTAAGGAGTAATCTTCCAACTATTATTTATCTACGAACGAATTTTCCGACGATGCAGTGGATCTTAGCTTATGTTACTATATTTATTGGACACGCTTCCAGAACTAGCGGTCATTAATTAAGTTGAGATTGCCCAGGTCTCCTACCTAATTTGCTTGCAATATAAATTCTTATCTCCTAAGACAATATAACATTTAATTCAATAAAATTGTAACTTCCGGATTGTACAATTATTATTTGTCTTTATTTTTTTTTTTGTTGGGTAAAAACAATTATTATTTGTCTTTATAGTAAACTTATGTTAACTTTTTTAAAAAATCATTATTTGTACTGGTTATTTTAAAAAATATATATATTTTAAATTTTTCATTTAATAATTTTATTTTTTATTTGTTAAGATATTACTCTTATCATAATAAGATCATACAGAAAAAAATATTATTTAATGTTTTAAATCAAAGTCATTACTCATTAGGAGTAGGAATGATTGTTGAGTTCGAGATAGATGTGTATTTCCAAAAAAGTGAAGTATTTTATTGTGTAGACACTCATAGAGGTAATACTATATGAACCAAAGCTATAGAATAGTCACCGTAGATAGGGGTGTAAATGAATTGGCATAGATTCGGCTTTGGTCTCTTAGTTTAAGTCTACATAAAAAAATTCAGCCTATCTAACTTACTAGTCTATTAAAAACTTTATTTGTAGGCCAAACCGGATTTATTTTAAAAAAAAAAGAAAGTCTGACATGGCCTACAAGCCTTGCAGGCCTCCCACCGTAGATATTAAACAAAGAAAATAATTGTATAGAGTAAAGAAAGTTTCATTCATACATGCACTAGTACTTCTCATAAGAAAAAAATGACCAACAAGAAAAAGTCAACATAATACCACAGACGAAGCTGAGAGTGAGAAACGGCGGTGCACATAAAAATTAGGATTGGTATTGATACTTTACCACATAAAATAAATATTATTATTTTATTTTATTTTAATAAATTAAATATGCCAGTCTACGAAGCTTTAAGCCAGAACTGACAAAATAAACCTATGCCCTATTTGTTAAAAAGATTTTCTCATAAATCAAAGTCTACTCTACGTTCTTTGAAAGGCCGGACTATGCCAGGCTTAATATAGGCTGGGCTGGGCCAGCCTGACCCATTTACAACTCTAACCGCCGGTACTATCTTAAATATGACTAAGAAATGGAGAATATGGTATGGAATATTGGCTCGATGTTTCAATCAGTGGTGAAGTTAAGGAGGAGTGATATTTATCTTAAAATAAATTGAGACTTAAAAGAAGAGTAGTGAAGGATAAGTTTGCTGTTTTTATTTTTGAAATTTATTAGTCTTATGTTATATAAGAAAAAATTTATATCCTACACATATAATTTCAAGATAATTTTCACTCTACTTTCTCTCTCTCTTCCCTTGAAAATGGACCTACTTATACAAATGAGTCAGTAGGAGATAATTATTATCTACTACTACATGAGAAAACTATTATCTTTTATTTTTATTAGAGAAAATATTTTTTTCAATTACATAAGATAAGTCTCTCCTCTGTACTAACAAAATGGTGGTTCCTTTAATTTTTTTTTTTTCATTTCTTCTTTTTTTAATAAAAAAAGGGCCCTACGTCATTTGTTCAGCAACATAAAACAAGTTGTTTTCTGTTGCATAAGAATAGTAAATTCTTTTTTATTATTCCTTATTTATGAAAAAAACTCGGAGGAACCACAATTTTTGTTGGTCCTTAGTTTCTGCAAAGTAACAAATAACAACTCATGAAATGTATGTATGAAAGATCCATCTTCAATGAGAGAGCATGAATTTATTATATAGATGAGAGATGTTATTCTCAAATTAACTTAATTTTTCCGTACTACTATTACTAATAATCACTAGTTTGTGTGTTTGTTCTAAATTTTGAATGCTTCAAATGTTTATTTGAGTTTCACAAAATAGATAAAGCTAAGAGTGTCCGACAAATTTTCACTGTAAATAGGTGCTGTAATGTTCACTGAATCGCAATAATTCTAAGGGTTTATTTGGTGGACACGATAGGATAAAGGTAGGATATGATATGAGGCTGATAAGGGTAGGAATGTAGAATATGATATAGGACTGATAAGTTTATACTTTATATCATGTCCAGTATTTGATGAGCACATGATTATCAATCTGATAATAAGATTATGTAGAAAAAAAAGAAAAAGAAAAAATTAAAATATAATGCAAAAATTATAAATATATTGGGTAGCGTGGGAATATATTAGGTATTCAATATTTGTATCCTATCTTGTTGAATTCTAACCCAGCTCCGCCCATAGGATAACAAATAATCATGTATTGGATAGGATAAAATGAGACAATAAGATAAGTTAATCATATTCTATTGACCCACCAGATAAGAGATAAAAGTAGAATATGATAAATTATCCTATCTTATCTTCTTTATCAGGTTCTTCAAACATGCCTAAGTGATTTTGTTGTTTGTATTACTGAAAAGGAAAATTGATATTTACGTATTATTTTTATTATATTTTTTACATAGAACATCATAACACATTCTCCTAAATAAAAAGTACGAAACTTGTTATAAAAAAAAAGGTACGAAACAATTATAAATTATGATGTTAAAATATTGGGTTTTATAATTCTCGTTTAACATGAAAATTTGAATTTTCATACATACCTTTTGATTTTCGTGCCAATGTGGGTTCTACACATAATTTTTTCTAACATACAGACCTCACATGCTTTTTATCTCTACAACATGAGAATTTAATTCTCATATTGGATGAGAAATATAAAACAGACAAACTCAAGATAACTTTTATTTCTCGTCGCTCAATCCAAGTCTCCAGCTTGTTGTAGAGATCGGCTGTTCCACACTAGGATAATTTTCAAGTGTAAAAATAATTATATAAGACAAATAATAAATTAGAATTAAAGTTATAACAAAGGTTATTTTAGCGTTTGAGTTATGAAAATTACATTTATAATCCTGAATATATAAATCAATTACTGAATGGGTATGTTATGGTTAAATAAGTTTTGAGATTTTTTACGAAAAGGCTAATTAATTTAACTGAAAAATACGTATTCAGAGACTTTAAAAATATTTTCTCATTAAGATTTAATATGATCAATATTATATTTTAACCCGCTTTGCCATGGATTGAATCAGCTTGACCTGTCCTTATACTAACGAGTTAAAATAGGTTGGCTATACACTTTGTTGAGTCAACACAATGTTTTGCCACATTTTACTATTTTTGCAAGGGGAACACATGTCTTATTTTTAGGAGACTTCTTATTTTTTGATAAAGACACAAAATATGTGAATTTATTTTTAAAAAAATAAATAAATATTGACACAACTTTTAATATATAAGTAAGAAAATATGTTATCTTATGTATATTAAAAAAACATAGCCCTTTTTGAAATGCACCTTACTCCAGCATCAGTGTGGCGAATACAACTAAACACAAAAATTTATAAATACTTGCTTTATTTTATTTACTTGGTATATAAATGGCTTACTAGTCACTGTATTGTGTGCAGAATAGTAATAACAAAGATGAATCAAAATATATTATCAGAATTTTTAATACAATCATTAAATTTCATATTACTAAATAATTAAAGAAATTTAACTCTCGCAAATGTTATTTAAAAATTTTAACTCCTTTAATTGGATAAAAAATAAAAAATATTTAAAATTGATGATATATTAATTTTTTTTTTTGAAATTTAAATTTAAATCCTAATCGCTCTATTTTATAAGTTTGCTTATTTTTCTTTTCCTAATTTTACTTTATTTTTTACATATTTATATTCCGATTATGTTTTATATATTACGAAAAAGGGGCAAGAAAGACTTTCTTATTTATTTATTTTCTTGTTCGGAATGCTCGTAGGAGTTTTCTCAGGCCATACGATCGCTAAACCTGGGAAAGGTGTGTACTTGGGCTTCTTGCAGTTTTAGGGGCAACGGTATTGTTTGGCCCAAAGTCAGTACGTAGTTACCAAGGAAAAGTCAGTCACTATCCACCTTTATATTTTAATTGTCATTTTTTCAGTATGTATTTTTGTCTAATCAACAATCGGTGCTACTACAAGCCTATAAAATAGAAAATGTTTATTATACGTTTAATTACTTTTACATCTTCTACGTTTAACTCGTAGCTTAGTATTAGTAAATATATTTTTAGATGAAAAAAATGCAATAAAATTGTTTTTTATGAATGAAACTGATCGAATCTGTTGTCAGGATTGCTGCTTTTGAATTGTTGTATATATATATTCTCCGGAAATTTTTTTAATATTACGGGGAGTACCGATCTCGGTACTTCCTTTAATTTTACGAAGAAAAAAAAAATACTTTAACCCATATTTTTTTTTTATAATTTCTTTCAAATCCTAAAAACTTTCTTCTTTTGTTATGGATATCTACAACAGGAGTATCGAAGGTTTTCTCCCATATATCAGCAATGTTTATCCCCAGGACGACACAAAATTAAACAAATGTGAAAAAATAACACAGCTTGGATAAGTAAGGTCTTATCTCCAAACAGTAAGGTAGGAAAAGTGTGAAATGGAACCTGCCTTTTATGACAAAACAGAGATAGGGGAGGGTTTTTACACTCTGCTTTGTGAATAAAATAGAGAAGGATTTGTTAGAATCATTCTAAGCAACAACCTTGACTGGAAAAGAAGAAAACCTCAGCTGATCATTGGAGACTCAAATTAAAACAACCCTTATCTCTTTTATTTTTTATTTCATTCGTATTATAGAGGAGGTATTTTTACTAAAAAAATTCACTACCAACCCACTATTTATCTAATCATTATTGGTTTAGAGAAAAAATTTATTAAAAGAAAGAAAATATCAATACATTGATAGTAAACTTTTTTATAGTAAAAATATCCGCGACCCCGTACTATATGAGTTTGATTGAAATTAATTTTTCATTTCTAAAATTTTCCGTTACATAACTTTAAAAATCAATTCACCAGTTATTATTTCTTTCACTTTTGATCAACATCTAGCCTCATCACAACCAGTAACCACTAATCAATTCAGAATCATCCTGCGCTTTACATCATTATGTGCCAATTTTCTTGTCCGAATTAATAATGACTGCTTTGTAAATGACCATTCCCACAATCGATTAAAAAAGAAAGAAAAAGATTTCATCTTAATGTTATATCAAGTAACATCTTGGTGCAAGACATTCAGAATGCAAGACACAAAAGTTCAATAAACCTGGGAACAATTATTTCAACATTAAACACTTTACAAACGATAAAAAGCCAAACAACCATCGACAATAACTAGAGTAATACGGGAATTGATGTTCCTTCTTCTCCTATTGCACTCAAATGTTATCCCTTCTTCCGCACCTAGCTTGATATATAAGTACTTCTATTCCTGTTTTTGGCATTCATAATTGTCATGCAAATCTATGAGTCCACTAGAATTACTCCGGACGAAGAATTATCGAAACAATTAACCTAAACGAACAAGTAGTATGGAAGGCAAAGAAAGGCCAAAGAAATCAAGGACTTCATTGGAAATGGCATTATCTTTCCTCCAATATTCATGTAATTATCTGGTATATGGTCTATAAATGGCCTTCCTGGTGGAAAGTATAACCCCGGTGGAACCATAGGTGCCATTTCACAATCATACGGACATGATGACTTTGGTGGCGGTGGGATTTCAACCACCGCTGGTGGCGGCGGACATTCAACTATCGCCGGTGGTGATGGTGGTGGTGGTGATGGTGGTGGTGGTGGTGGTGATGGTGGTGGTGGTGATGGTGATGGTGGCGGGGGACACTCCACCACCGGAGGAGGTGGAGGTGGAAGTGGTTGGCACGGATTCTCACACTCAGCACACATTGTGCATGGAACTAAATCTTTTGTCACGGTTGAAGTAATAATTATAATTTATTACGCGTTACTAATTAATTAAGAAATTTTATTCAATAAATTATAATCCTTAATTGACAGAAATCGATAGTTATGATATAAGATGACACAATTATATATTTTAAAAGACAAATGTTTTTTCCTTTATTTTTACACTCTTTTCTTCTTTTTTCTTTTTTCTTTTTCTTTTTCTTATCAGTGATCCATGTTGTCATCAAATATGTGAGTTGCATACTAAATGTAACTACCATTATTCACGTGTCAACTAACAAGTCATTAAAAGAAAGTGAAAATGAGCGAAGGCGAAGTAATAGTTCCAACCAAAGATACGAACATTAAAAAAACTTTTTTCATAAAATTCCATATAATCCGTCGTCATTTTTTAAAAGTGTTTTTGCATCAGTATTACGAATACTCCAAAGCTTGAAGGAGTCGAAAAAAATAAATATATATAGATAGAGTCCTCTTGTCTCTTAGTTTGTGTACTGATTGCAGAATTACTGGCTTCGTTTGGGCTTAAAATATAAATTAATTGTAGTGTACTTGCAGTGTGGAGCGGAGAGTAGAATTTGAAGACAGTCATTACTCATTCGTATATAGTTGACTCCTATTATATAAAAATAATTGATTAAACAGTTATTACAATAATAAGTGCGTTTTTGGCAAAAATAATAATTAATTTATTGTTTTTTTAATAAAAAATTACGAAAAAATAGTCGTTTTGAAATTAATTACGAAAATATAGCAGTCAAACATAGGGCGTGACCGGTTGGAGAGAGACACGCCCAAATTTGGGCGTGACCGAGGAGAGAGACACACCCCATTTGGGGCGTGTTTCACCCGGTGCTGCCACGTGGCACAAAAGTCAACAGATTGACCATGAAAATTTGGAAGTCCATAACTTTTGACTCGGGTATCCGAATTAGGTAATATTTTTTTCGATTCCACGTAACTTTTCGAGATCTACGTAATGACATCTCATTTGACATATTTTGTCTCTCACAAGAAAAAATTGTTTACAACAATGATACCATAAGAACGTTTAAACCCAAATTAATAAACAGAAAACCACTATTATGATTAGAAACATTCATAGTAAAGATCCGACGGTGTAAACATTTGGGCATGACCGAGTAGAGAGACACGCCCCCATTGGGGCGTGTTTTACCAGGTGCTGCCACGTGACACAAAAGTCAACAGTTTGATCGTAAAACTTTGAAAATCCATAACTTTTGACTCGGGTGTCCGAATTAGGTAATATTTTTTTTGATTCCACGTAACTTTTCGAGATCTACGTAATGACATCTCATTTGACATATTGTTTCTCTCACAAAAAAAAAAAATTGTTTACAACCCCCAATACCATAAGAACGTTTAAACTCAAATTAATAATCAGAAAATCACTGTTATGATTAGAAACATTCATAATAAAGATCCTTATTAAAAAGTTAAGTGAGTGCTTTTCGTTTTATTTTGATTTTTAAGTTTTTGTTCGTGATTATAAAGTTATGTCATTTTAAATAAAACTATGTCGTTTTGATATGATTTTTAAGTTTTTGTTCGTGATTATAAAGTTATGTCATTTTAAATAAAACTATATCGTTTTGATATATTTTTTCCAAAATCATAAGGATCTTTATTATGAATGTTTCTAATCATAACAATGATTTTCTGATTATTAATTTGAGTTTAAACGTTCTTATGGTATCATTATTATAAATTCAATTTTTTTGTGAGAGACAAAATATGTCAAATGAGGTGTCATTACGTAGATATCGAAAAGTCATGTGGAATAAAAAAAACATTACCTAATTCGGACACCCGAGTCAAAAGTTATGGACTTTTAAAGTTTCACGGTCAAACTGTTGACTTTTGTTCCACGTGGCAGCACCTGGTGAAACACGCTCCAAATGGGGCGTGTCTCTCTCCTCGGTCACGCCCAAATTTGGGCGTGTCTCTCTCCAACCAGTCACGCCCCCCGTAGGGCGTGTTTGACTGCTATATTTTCGTAATTAATTTCAAAACGACTATTTTTTCGTAATTTTTTATTAAAAAAACAATAAATTAATTTTTTTGCCGTGTGTTTTTTACATGTTGATTTTTTAATTTGAAATATAACTAAATTAAGTTTGCACGGAAAGTAATATACATATACTAAAAATATTACATTAAATGTTATTAAAAGTGTGGTACATTTTCTTAAAAAACTACACATTTAAATAATAATTTTTACAATCGACCATCTCAAGAGGATCCATCTTTGTTTGGAGTTAAATTTTAACAGAGTGGTCAAGATGAAAGGTAAATAAAAATAATAAATAATAGAATACATTATAACAGAAGAAATAATAAAATATATACGCATCAATAGTAGAATACATTATAACACTATTTGATGATATTTCAAGATAATTTTATTTCTTATACACACATTATTCCAAATGGCCCATCATCATAGTGGACCAAAGGCTCAAGCCCAAATATCTGGTCCACGTCAGCCCTAATAACCTTCAGCTCCCCTACCTCCAAGGGGACGATGCTTCCTAGTTGAGACACCAAAAGTCCAAAATGTCCCATCTTGGGATCATAGACCCCAAAGATATCGCCCCAGATACTATAAGCGCAACTGCCCTTTGTCACATGCTGACATCGCCAGGCGCAGATGGTGTATCACTGCTATCATAGCAGTGTCTACCACCTTAAGTTAACCCCAAGGAGAGTTGACCCTCTCCACACCAACCCACACAAGACCAAGTCACCTCTCCCTATAAATAGATCCCTCCACACACAAACAGAACGTCTTATGTATCGTTGTTATGCCCATTTGTATTAAGTCACACTCATACACACACCCAACCCTCCATTGTTATCTGCTTGCATCATATTTATAGTACTTTCTAGCTTGGTCTTTACTTTTACTAGAGGTATCATCCATATAGTGACAACATAGTAAGTTTATAGATCCTAACGGTACACACATAAAATTAGTGAAACTCATATTTTTATTTTCTCTCTTTTCTTTTTACATGTATGCATATAAATTTTATATATTTTTATATGTTTAGAAAAAATAGAGCTACGGAGAAACACTAATTCACTACTTTATATGTATAATAGATGTTGAAAACCATCTGGATCTGCCTTAATTTAATACTCTTTAAAGGCTGGGACAAAAAATATGGGATTTGATTTTCTCATATTATAACTCAACTAGTGGTGGGTCCCAAATTTATTAAAAAATAAAAAGTAAAGAAAAACTTTGTATGTAAATCGAAGAGTTACAACATGAGAGTTGAATTTTCATGTAACATAAAAAAATATTTTCCGTATAAATATTCATGCTTACCTGTTATAGCAAGAAACAATGACAGACAGACCTAGAATAGACCACCAGTGTGGGGTGGGGTAGCTTCAAATGACTTTTGAAGGGTAAAAATATATAGTTTTCGTCATGTTGTCCCCTCGGTCTTTCGGTGGGTAGTTGAGGAGGTGAGATGAGATCATGGAAACAATACATCACAATCTTTACGAGTTTGTATTTTTATTTTTTTGGTAAACAATCTTATTTTTATTATTTCGCTAAAGAACTTTTAATATATTTGAATTAAAATAAGGTATTATTTATCTTCTAAATTTTTTTGGGTTACGTATATTTTGTTCTAAGAGATGATCGTATTGGCAAAATTTTCTTCTACAAATTTACAAATTATATTATTTCTTAGTGATAAGACTTCACATAAAAGTATTTTACCCATCAGCCCACTTACGTTAATTTTTTTGTGGGAGGGAGAGGGGAAGAGTAAAGTATCTTCAAGAAAAATTATGGAGTTCAATTTAATCTCTTAAAAAAAATATACTCATGGTCCCATTGAATTCCAAACTAGATCCAATTAATCGAAATTGTGATATCTCTAAATTCAAAGAAGACTCACATTAGTCTCTTAAAAGGACTAATATGAGTCTATTTGGAATTCAGAAGGACCACGAGTCGACTTTTTCTCACGTGAGGGACTTAACTGGGCTCCATAATTTTTATTAAAAATCCAAAAAATAATTTACTCACAAAAAAAAGTTGAAGTTTTTTTTTTATATTCTTTTACTTTTTAATACTTTTAAAACTTTCATAAAAAAAAAAAATTGGGGGCAGCCTCCACCTTTAAACGTGCAAACATAAATACAATTTAATAGGTCCACCATTAATCTTAATAGAAAGACATAATGTAGTTTATAAATATAACATTTACTTATTTTAAAATTTAAATAACGTATAGGATTTTTAAGTGTGTATTTCAGTTATTTTTTAAATTCTAACAAGAAATTATATTTTTTTAAATTTAAAATCAAAATAAACTTGAACTTAAGTAATAAAGAACAAATTAATTTTTTTCAATTAAGAAAATTATTAAAAAATGGTTATCTGGTTTGAGTGTGTGAATCTCTTTTTTATATATCTTTTAAAAAAATTATACGTAAAAACTAAAATATATACTTTTAAAAAAATAAAAATAGTATTGTATATTTTTAAAGTTTAACGATTAAGTTGTATAAAAAAAAAGTTTAACGATTAAGTGTACATAACTTTTAAGAAGAAGAAAATAAATCAGACTTTTATCCATATATTAAGAACAATTTTTTGAATAATTATTTAATAGTATTGGCTTATTATTGGGAAACTTATAATGATAAAGAAATATTACAACGGTTTAACCTTTTTTAAAATTTTAATTAGGGTTTAACTTTCTCCAATACATTATTACGTACATTACATGACAATCTTTCTGGAATTATTATTTTTTATTTTTATTTCTGAAAATATAAGTTGGTAGAAAACTCGTTTCATAAAATTGATTTATTTTTATTGTTCTCGAGATCAACCGATCTATTTTTTGTGTTGAGAAACAGAAAAAGATAAAATAAAAATTAAAAAATTGTTCCAAAGCTCAAAATGAGATACACTTAATTCTCTCAAACACTCTCCACCAATATCACCAATATCACGTCACCATCACAACATGACCATCATTCTGACTCGACCGTCACCGTCATCATTACTACCAACATCGCAGTCACTGTAGTCACCACCATCGGAACAATGTCAGAGAAAAATAATTATCATGCATAACTTATATATTAAAAGTGGTACATAATGTAATTTTGAAACGTACACTATATATTACTCTTAATATAGATAATGTAGTGGAAATAACTTTTCTGCTGTATATGTGTAAATGTTTTCTGCTTTTAACAATGAGTTTTATGTTTATTATGTTGTAGGAAAAGTGATTATGTAATGTTATAGAGATTCGTTTTGCGTGCCATATTTTTTTTTTTCTTTTATTTTAAAATATGTAGGCCCCACAAAATATTTTGTGTGTGTAGGAAAGTTTGTTGTATTATGTTAAAGGAGGAAATAAAACCCTTTAACAATATACGTGTGTAAGATACAATACTGGTCGAAATAAATATTTATCTGACAGAATTGTATTTTTTTTTTAATATCCTGTGTTAAAGCCACTTACTTAGCATGGATTAAGGTTGCATCCAACATATACATATATTATTTTTTGATAATATCTCATTTTTAAAAAATCCGTTTACTTAAAATATTATTTTTTAATTTTGCTTTTAAAATTTTGTTTAAAAAGAAATATTAACACGTATTTTAGTAATAAACATTTTTTAAAATAGGAATAAACTGTCTATTGATCAATTAATGTCAGCTCAACGTGCAGGTATAATCATCGTGTAACTGGGTCGGCAGATTGACTATGTATATGAAGAGATAAACCAATCAGCTTAATTGCGTTTCATATGGGTAAGGGTAAGCACATTATTGTTTTTTTTTTTATTAATATTTTGGAAAACTCATTTTTCTGTCATATTTCCAAAAGTAATAGTTTTCAGATAATTTTTTTTTTTTTTTGTATACCAAGATGTGATGGGTTCACTATTTATTAAAATTAAAAAGAAAAAAAAAATTAATTACACACAATTCACGATAATTTTCTCCTACAATATTACAACATATGGGTGAATTATATGAGACAGTACACTATTAGTGTACTGTCCCATAATAGTAAGCAATAATTTTCCAACTATTATTTATTTACGAACGAATTTTCCGACGATGTAGTGGATCTTAGCTTATGTTACTATATTTATTGGACACGCTTCCAGTACTAGCGGTCATTAATTAAGTTGAGATTGCCCAGGTCTCCTACCTAATTTGCTTGCAATATAAATTCTTATCTCCTAAGACAATGTAACATTTAATTCAATAAAATTGTAACTTCCGGATTGTACAATTATTATTTGTCGTTGTTTTTTTTTGTTGGGTAAAAACAATTATTATTTGTCTTTATAGTAAACTTCTGTTAATCTTTTTTAAAAATCATTATTTGTACTGGTTATTTAAAAAAATATTTTAAATTTTAAAATATTATATATTTTTAAAATTTCTCATTTAATAATTTTATTTTTTATTTCTTAAGATATTACTTTTATCATAATAAGATTATACACGAAAAAATATTATTTAATGTTTTAAGTCAAAGTCATTAGGAGCATGAATGATTGTTGAGTTCAAGATAGGTGTGTATTTCTAAAAAGGTGAAGTATTTTATTGTATGGGTAACATGTGTGTCATTTTAAAGAATGTATAGTTGTGTCATGTTAAAAGAGAGAAAGAGATTGATAAAGGAGGAGAGATAGTTGACAAAAAAATAAAGATATGGGTCTCACCTCTTTATAAGGGTGAAAAGATATAAGTTGTGTCATTCAAAATGATAAACACTTTTCCCTCGTTTATACACGCAAAGAGGTAGTAATATATGAACCAAAGCTCGAGATTAGTCACCCCAGGTACTATCTTAAATATGACTAAGAAATGAAGAATGTGTGATGAAATAGTGGCTTGATGTTTCAATCAGGGGTGGAGTTAAGAAGAGTGATCGCCCCTCAATTTTATCAAACATTTATCTTAAAATAAATTGAGACTTAAAAGAAAGGTAGTGTAGGATAAGTTCGCCGCCTTTTTTTTTAATATTCCTTATATATGAAGAAAACTCTATCTCCAAAAAAAAGAAAAAAAAAATTCGAGACTTATTCAAATTTCATTACATATTGACCAATGTCATGTAGTTCGGCCTAAGTTAAGTAAATTTTGCTACCCCCACACACACACACACACCACCCACATGAAAGATCCATCTTCAATGGGAGAGGATGAATTTATATAGATGAGATATATTATTCTCAAATTAACTTCATTTTTCCGTACTACTATTACCAATAATCACTAGTTTGTTCTAAATTTTGAATGCTTCAAATGTTTATTTGAGTTTCACAAAATAGATAGAGCTAAGAGTGTTCGACAAATTCTCACTGTAAATAGGTGCTGTAATGTTGACTAAATCGCAATAATTCGAAGTGATTTTGTTGTTTGTATTACTGAAAAGGAAAATTGAAATTTACGTATTATTTTTATTATAGTTTTTCTAATATTTTTTACATAGAACACCATTACACATTCTCCTAAATAAAAAGTACGAAACAATTATAAATTATGATGTTAAAATATTAAAGTCAAACTCAAGATAACTTTTATTTCTCGTTGCTCGATCCAAGTCTCCAGCTTGTTGTAGCTTCCACGCTAGGATAATTTTCAAGTGTAAAAATAATTATATAAGACTAAATAATAAATTAGAATGGAAGTTATAACATAGGTTATTTTAGCATTTGAATTATGCAAATTACATTTATAATCCTGAATATATAAATTAATTACTGAATGGGTATGTTATGGTTAAATAAGTTTTGGGTTGTTTTACGAAAAGGCTAATTAATTTAACTGAAAAATACATATTCAGAGACTTTAAAAATATTTTATCAGTTAAAATTTTATATGATCAATATTATATTTTAACCCTCTTTTCCGTGGATTGAATCTGTTTGAGCTGTCCTTATACTAAACGAGTTAAAATGAATTGGTGGATTGAAAATTGCAACCCAATGCACTATTTGTGGAGTCAACACAAAGTTTTGCCACATTTTACTATTTTTGCAAGGGAATATTAGTCTTATTTCTAGGAGACCTGTTATTTTGTAATATATATAGACACAAAATATGTGAGACTTAATAAATAAATAAATAAGTAAATATTGATATAACTTTTAATACATAAGAAGGAAGAATATGTTATCTCAAGTAGGGGTGTTCGCGGTCTGGATTGGATCGATTTTGAAAGCAAAAATCATCCGATCTAATTCCTTCGGTTTGATCATATAATCTTCCATTCGGTTTGGGTTTTTTTCCAAATTCGATCCAATCCAAACCAATTTCGGTTTTTTAAAAATCCTAAAAAATTGTTTCATGATTATTGTGCAAATAATATCTTTGGTATATATTGGCTTCGTAATTTTATTTTTTTAAAATACAAAAGCATCAATAAACGATAATATAATTTTTTTTATTTGGAAAATGAGTTATGAACCTCTACATAGATGAAATTTTGTTCATAAAATGTGACTAGGTTTTTTTCTTGGGTTTAGTTGATGGGTCTTCGGTTTAGAAATTTTTGGGCTATGATCGGTGAAAACCCCAAGTAAGTAGAGGAAAATTAATATATTGAATCGGTTTGGATTATATCAGTTTTTATCTACCAATCCGAAAACTGATCCAATCCAATTAAGATTTGCTGTTTTTTTTTTTCGATTTTCAGTTTATTCGGTTATCGTTTTTTCGGTTCGGTTACCACGATTTGAATCGATTTCGATTGTTCGATGAACCTCCCTAATCTCATATATATATATATATATATATATATATATATATATATATATATATATATATAAAAAAAAACATATCCCTTTCTAAAATGCACCTTACCCCAGCATCAGTGCGGCGAGTACAACTAAACACAATTTTTTTTTATAAATACTTGCTTCTACAAATCATTATTTTATTTTATTGGTATATAAATGGCTTAAGTATTGTGTGCAGAATAGTAATAAAAAAGATGAATCAAAATATATTATCAGAATTTTTAATACAATCATCAAATTACATATTACTAAATAATTAAAGAAATTTAACTCTCGCAACTATTATTTAAAAAATTTAACTCCTTTAATTGGATGATAATATAAAATATTTAAAATTGATAATATATAAAATTTAAATTTCAAAAATTTATTCTAAACTTAAATCCGAATCGCTCTATTTTATAAGTTTGCTTATTTTTCTTTTCTTAATTTTACTTTATTTTTTGTTTTATATAAATTACGAAAAAAGGGCAAGAAAGACTTTCTTATTTATTTATTTTCTTGTTGGGAATGCTCGTAGGAGTTTTATCAGGCCAATACGATGTCTAAACCTGCGAAAGGTGGCTACTTGGGCTTCTGCAGTTTTAAGGGCAACGGTATTGTCTGGCCCAAATCAGTATGTAGTTACCAAAGGAAAAGTCAGTCACTATCCACCTTTATATTTTAAGTGTCATTTTTTCAGTATGTATTTTTGTATGATCAACAATCGGTGCTACAAGCCTATAAAATAGAAAATGTTTACTATACGTTTAATTACTTTTACATCTTCTACGTTGAATTCGTAGCTTAGTATTATTACTAATTAAATTTTTTACATGAAAAAAATGCAATAAAATTGTCTTTTATGAATGAAACTAATCGAATCTGTTGTCAGGATTGCTGCTTTTGAATTGTTATATATATATATCCATATATCGGAAATTTTTTTAATATTACGGGGAAGTGCCTCCTTTAATTTTACTAAAAAAAAAATTATTTTAACCCATATATTTTTTTTATAATTCTTTTGAATCCTAAAAACTTTCTCTCTCTCTCTTATGGATATCTACAACAGGAGTATCGAAGGTTTTCTCCCATATATCAGCAATGTTTATCCCCTGGCCGACACAAAATTAAACAAATGAGAAAAAATAACACAGCTTGGAAGGTCTTATCTCCAAACAGTAAGACAGGAAAAGTGGGAAATGGAACCTGCCTTTTATGACAAAACCGAGAGATAGGTGAGGGTTTTTACACTCTGCTTTGTGAATAAAATAGAGAAGGATTTGTTAGAATCGTTCTAAGCAACAACCTTCACAAGAAAAGAAGAAAACCTCAGGTGATCATTGGGAGACTCAAATTAAAACAACCGTTATCTCTTTTATTTTTTGCTTCATTCAGATTATAAAAGTGGGTATTTTTACTATAAAAAAACTCACTACCAACCCACTATCTATATAATATTTTTACTATAAGGTTTACGAAGAGAAAGAAAATATTAATCCAACGATAATTAAATAGGTAATAAATTGATAATGAATTTTATTTTTGATATATCGAAGGGTTTCCCCACCCCACATAGGATGAGACTAATCTCTTTCGCGACTTGAGAGAACAAGAATTTCTCTGCTACCCATAGAGTATGTTTACCAGGATTGAACTCAAACCTTTAGACTCGCATTATATGAGTTTGATTGAAATTAATTTTTCATTTCTAAAATTTTCCGTTACATAACTTTAAAAATCAATTCACCAGTTATTATTTCTTTCACTTTTGATCAACATCTAGCCTCATCACAACTAGTAACCACTAATCAATTCAGAATCATCCTGCCCTTTACATCATTAATTATATGCCAATTCTCTTGTCCGAAAAATAATGAGTGCTTTGTAAATGACCATTCCCACAATCGATTTAAAAAAGAAAGAAAAAGATTTCATCTTAATGTTATATCAAGTAACATCTTGGTGCAAGACATTTAGAATGCAAGACACAAAAGTTCAATAAACTGTGGGAACAATTATTTCAACATTAAACACTTTACAAACGATAAAAAGCCAAACAACCATTGACAATAACTAGAGTAATAATACGGGAATTGATGTTCCTTCTTCTCCTATTGCACTCAAATGTTATCCCTTCTTCCGCACCTAGCTTGATATATAAGTACTTCTATTCCTGTTTTTGGCATTCATAATTGTCATGCAAATCTATGAGTCCACTACAATTACCCCGGACAAAGAATTACCGAAACAATTAACCTAAACGAACAAGTAGTACGGAAGGCAAAGAAAGGCCAAAGAAATCAAGGACTTCATTGGAAATGGCATTATCTTTCCTCCAATATTCATGTAATTATCTGGTATATGGTCTATAAATGGCCTTCCTGGTGGAAAGTATAACCCCGGTGGAACCATAGGTGCCATTTCACAATCATACGGACATGATGACTTTGGTGGCGGTGGGCTTTCAACCACCGCTGGTGGCGGGGGACATTCAACTATAGCCGGTGATGGAGGTGGTGGTGATGGTGGTGGTGGTGGTGGTGATGGTGGTGGTGGTGATGGTGATGGTGGCGGGGGACACTCCACCACCGGAGGAGATGGAGGTGGAAGTGGTTGGCACGGATTCTCGCACTCGGCACACATTGTGCATGGAACTAAATCTTTTGTCACGGTTGAAGTAATTTTGGTGCCTAGTGTTGGTACAAGCAATTGAACGAACAAGAAAGGCAGCAAAAGCAATGAATTAGCCATAATATTGTATAAGCTGGGAATTGTTTGTTTAGAGCAGAGAATAAGCAAGATAAACTATATGAAAATAGTGTTCGATATGGTTATGTATATATAAGAGTGAGAGCAATATGCATGTGCATAATGTGTCAGTTTTTACTTTAGACCGCATCATTTGATCATCAAATCTAGAAATTAAAGCAATATAAAATACAATCAAATTTGATAAATTGTTTTTAATATGATGTTAAAACAGTTTAAAACGTAATCATATGTTTTTGGTAAACTGCTTTTAATATAATACTAAAACAGTTTAGGTAAATTTGGTAGGTTGCCTAATATTAAATTAATTATATATTTTCATGCTATTTTGGGACCTTTTACTGTTGGTAACTTATGCTAACAGCCAAAAATGCAACAGATTCTCTCAAATTGTAAGATATATGCCTATATTGATATTGGCTGTATTCATCTGTTATCCTTTTGCTAGTCACGTGAATAACTGGAGAATCGAAATTATGTTGACATTTATAAATGAAATGAATGGAACTTTTCCTTTTATGTGAGCGAAACTTACATGTCATTAGTGACTGCATTCATGTGGCATATCCTTCTTCTGCTAGTTATGTGAATAACTAGAGAATCGAAATTATAATGACATGTATTAATGAATAAAACGTTTCTTTTTAAATATTACTTGGGATGGGTTTAGAAAATTAAATAAATACATTACTCAGAAAATATGCAATTGATGAACTTTTTTTTAAGTTTATTTTTGGTATATTATCATTTTTTTTTAAATTAAGCTAAAAAAAACTTTAGCAATTTTTCTTGGTATATTATCATTTTTTTTCCTCAAATTAAGCCAAAAAAACTTTAGCATTTCTAGTGTGTTGTTTGTTTTTCTTCCAATTTTTATTTTAAACAAATCTGCACACATCTCAAAAATTATGAATACCAAAGGACCACAGCTCAACTTTATCCTACTATTTTTTCTATTTTCAAACAATATCAACACTTAAATTTATTATAAATTATATAATAGCACATTTATAAATGAAAGTAATTTTTTTAAATTGATAACGTATTAGTATTAAGCATTATAATTACGCACGCATGCACTTCCTTCATAGAAATTATTTTCAAATTCTATAATTAAAGTTCATCATTTTATAATCCTCGATATTTTAAATTATAATTACGGATCATTCCTTCATAGAAATTATTTTCAAATTCTATAATTAAAGTTCATCATTTTATAATCCTCGATATTTTAAATTGGATCATCTAATAAGATAAATAAAAGAAAGCATATTTGTCTCTATAAAATTAGTTTGTGTTCCTTGGAAATTGGAATTTTTTATTTTCCTCCGTCTTGATGGGAAATAAAAAAATTATTTGTGATTTAATATGTTATAGACTATAAACCTAACATAATTTCTTTATTATTGGATTCATTAAACATCTATTATACCTAGGTCGACCAATACTTATATCCACTCATCTAACTCATACCAATTTTAGGAATCTATTTGAATTTTTATTTTGATCACTTAATTTATTCAATAAATTAAATAGTACTTATAATACAATTGAAAGATGAAGTATAAAATATGTAATAATATTAAGAAATAAATATAAAAAGTGTTAGGGATTATGTGAGAAGTATATGTACACATTTATTTCTGATTCACCTCAATTATTTTAAGCTATATTGATACTTATTCAGGTGTATCATGCCACCTTACACTGATTCGAAAGTTTTTCCGACAAAAGGCTACGTGTATCATCTTCAAGAATATACACTTTAAATTAAATCCAAAGCTAAATACACATCCGTTCTCAAGCAACGTAGCCCATTGGGCTAAAGAAAAAAAGAGAGGATTACGGATGATGAGGAACTTTAATTTTGGCCCAGGGACCCAAGTAAACAGACTTTGAACCCCCTTGTGGTTTTAAATGGACCTGAATGTAGCGAGGTGCTGAAACAGATATACTATTTAAATATGAATACAGAAAATAGTAAAAATGAGACTGTTTGAATACTGTTTTTAAAATAATTTTCTGATTTTCAGAAAAAAATTTAAAAAATTCATTTGAAAAGGCATGTTTTGTAAAAGTTGTTTTGTTTTGTGTTTTTTTTTTAACTTTTAAAATAAAAATAAAAACAGGAAACTGGTCACAGTTAGTAATTTTAAGTTTTTTCAAATTCCTTCAACTTTTGTTGAATAAAATTAATGATTTATAATCTTAAACTAGCTTCTTAGAATTTTTGTGTTAATTTTAGTCTTTGTCCTGCACTTTTTCAACTACTAATTTATTACAGACTCAAGCTTATAAAACACAATTTATTACAAACTCAAGCTTATGAAATAAACGTTTATAAATAAAACATAACACAAGCTAATTATTGAGATAAATTTTACATCTAAAACAAAAATTGAGCAAATTACTTATTTAAAATGTGATAATTCAAATGTTGACAATTATGATGACATATTCAAAATATGTTCGTACATTGAGATATTGGCCAGAAATTAATTTTACCTATTCATAATCCTTATCAGGTCACTGTGACTATACTACTTGTAGGAATTATTCAACATTTATTTAGTTTCTAAATATGTACAAAGCCAATTAACATTTATAAGACAAAGTTACAATTGATATAAATCACATTTCCACATTCATTAATTTGTTGCGGGGTAGCACAACATGAGTCTCAAAAATCTTCGCCACGAAGAGCTCTGAGAACCCTTGAATGTGGTGCATCAGGGTCACCACGCATGGCATTTTGGCGCCAAATCTCAGTGGCCCTCCTCAGCGAATCCTCCGCCGTGTCAAGCTGTTCCGGCAGCCAAACAATCACATCCTCACCTCTTCCAGCATCGACGACGACGGTTCCGGCCTTGTAATCAGAAAGAACCCTTCGGGTATCTACGAACTCTATCTCCGACAAGGGTGAGGCTTTGTGATGCTTATAGTAATCTATGTTGTCTTCTCTCTGTTCCTTGTTTTTGTCCTCTGGCCATGGAGTTCCATCAAGACCAGCACAGCTCACTTCTTCTAAAGCTTTTGATCCCAGCCTCCGCTTTTGTTGAATGTTTGGGTCCAAACGCTGGTTCACCCCTGTGCTCCTTAGTTTTGGGGAAGGTTCAAATGGAGATTTTGGAGACACAAAAGTCTTGTCTTCTTTGCTAGGTGCGTGATTTGTTTCAGCAAATTTGGCTGCATTTTTTACATTATATTCTGTACTTGTACCCTGCAATATTCATAGGCGTACACACCATGCATTAATTACCATGTATTTTTCAAACCTTAATGACATGAAGATTAAAAATTTATGATTAGAGTAACGGTTTACATTCATCATTTAATGTAAATTTTTTTTACTAAACACACAATATTCAAAGTGGATCCACTTTCAATTTCTCGAACCACACATAGCATTTTTTTTTATATCTGGTAACATTAAAGTCACAGATTCACTTTGCTAGGACAGTTAAATTTTATAAAATCCTTAGATTAAACACCTTTCTAGTCCTAGTACATAAAAAAGTTATTTATCCTCTTTGAGAAATGTAAAATGTATTCATTTAGTTAAAATCATAATCTCATGAATTAAAAAAATATTCACATTAAACCCTAAAAAAAATTAAAAGAGATTCATTTTAATTTTGAGGATCTTCTTGCTGCATCTGCTACTCTTGACTGCATGTTGAAGTTGTTGCTTTCTGATTGCTCTGATTCTGAGTTGGACGGGAACCGGATGAGATCGCTTTTAAGATTGGTGGGAAAGGAACATAACAAGTATAGAAAAACGTAGAAGAGAAAAAGAAATGATAAGTCTGGAATTTTCTGGACACGTGTTTATCATTTGATGTGACAAGTTCTCTCTGTTGCCACGTGTTAGACAGGGAATGAAGGCTTTCTAATCAGTAAAACGCTCTAGAACGAAGCAGAAAGTACGTACTTTCTCGAGTGCTCTCGGCAATGAAAAAGGACTTCATTAAGCTATTACACTCTTATATTTTTATACAACACAAGAGGCCATGAGCAGCATTGATACTGTTCCCGCGTAATAATTAATTAGTATTAGACCAACATCATAAACTGCGCTTTCGCAGAAGTTTTCTTTTAGGATTCTCGCAAAATTGGGGATGTTAATTTTATTTACTCATTTTTTGTATGAGATTTTTAAAAAAAATTTGGGAATCTGTTTTTTTCAGAATTTTATTTTATATATAACTAAACTTTTATTTGATATGTGAGTAGACCCAATTTTTTAAAAAATCATAAAGAAACTTATTTTCCTATCATATTTTTAAAAATTGATTCCTGAATAAAAAATCATTTCTCTGCAAAACATAACTAAACTTTTATTTGGTATGTCATATGTGGGTAGACCCAATTCCATGGGCAAATTGTTCAGATTCCGTGTGTGCAAGCGAATCATGTACGTAGGTTTGGGAAGAACGGAAAATGAATTAAACAAGAATGGGATGGAACTAATTTCTACCTGCTGTTTATTGGGATATCAAACAATTTCTTGCCAAGCACAAACATGATTCAAATATTATTTGATCTAACGTAATAGAAATGGATTTTGTGTTTTAAATGTCTGAAAAGCACAAAAGAAACGAACTGCAAATGCAACAAATGTGAAGTTAACACTTTGCTTTACATTGAACAATTCTATAGTCCGAGGGAGTGTTTGTATCATGTTCGCATTCCTTTGCAGTTCTAATAAGTACAGAGAAAACCACAAGAAAGAGCCATCAACAATATAGCTGCCTCTTCTTCCTCTTTTAACTTGATTTGCCTTCCAAGTAATGGGTGCTGCTCCATGTTTCGACCAAAATTCATCAATACCTTATTAGCATGACCTCTTCTTGTTCTATTCTTCTTTCTACTTTTCTTTGCTCCTCCTTTATCCAAATCTAGAATAGCCCTCCTCCTTTTTCTGTATCTTATCCCACATGCATTGCAAAGAGACTGAAAATAGATCAAAATCAAATTCAAGATTAAAAAAAAAGTGATAATGTAAATATAGTCCAAAGATGTAGAAACTTTTTTTGTGAATGTTACCCTTGGTCCATCTGGACCAGCCCTCCATAGAGGGGTCATGGTTGTATGGCAATCCCTGCAGCTTTTCTTTGCTAGTGCTCGAACGTCCATTATACCTTCAATCCTGAAACCCTGTTTCGAAACATCAGTGAATGAAAAGTGAGACAAGTTAAGAAGAAACTGAACTCACAGATATAAAAATCCAAAAGTGGTCGTGGTTCAGGGCTTTTACCTAGAAATTAAACAAATTAGTAGACAAGAATTTTGCATTAGCCGAGTGAAAAGTGAAAGCAAACGAGAGAAAACACAGAGCAGGATCTAGAAATGCACAGCTAAGAAAGAGGCTACGGTCCTTGAAGTATATGTACAGTGACCATAGGACAAATAGCAAAGAAGGGTCGAGTAACAACGGAACGTTATTGATGAACATGTATATAAAAGCTGAGTTTTATATTTCTCATGTTAAATGAGGGTTGAAATCTCAATTGTATAGAGATAAAAAATATGTGAGATTCTGTGTTAAAAAAAATTAGATGTATTTAATATCAGCACGAAAATCAAAGAATATATTGAAAAGTTTGAATTCTTATGTTAAATAAGAAATATAAAATCCACAAAAGTTTATAATCTTTTAGACAAATTTAGATATGTTCCGGTTATAAAAAAGAAACCGGATTTTTTCAATGTAAAATTAGTTATTTATACTATTTTTTTAGCATATAATACATAAATGTACGTGATCATTATTAGCCAATTTGTGCATTTGCAGTGAACCCTTTGTAAGCATTAATCAGTGACTCATGTTCAACAATAAACATTCAAGAACATGAAAGGGGATCTTCAGAATTCATGAGTTTCACATAAGTGTACCTTTCTCCATTAATGCAGATAGATTTTGATGGTGGAATTTTCTCTAAGCCTTAACCCTTTCACCGTTCTTGTATCTTCTTTGATAGGGATTTGATACAACCTTTCTGGGCAGACTCAGATGGGCGTTTTTTTTCTGTCAGACTCCCTTAAATAGAAAACTGACCATTTCCCTTAATATAACTGCACCTATCAGCAGTTACATTTTAAATAACTTCCCTTAACAGTCAAAATTACCATAATGTCCTTTTCATTAATTAAACTAACTGACACATGATATAACACATGAGACAAATAATTTTATACCCTTGTCTTTGAATGACCAGAGAATCCTACTATTTATATTCCTCTGACAAGTAATCTTAAAATAAAAAGTCAGGGGCGAATATTGAAATAATTTTCCGCGTCAAACTTATCAATTGATAATGGTTTTGGTCTTAGCTGAGCACTTACAATATATATATATATTTTTTTTTTGTGTTTGTGTTAAACGATTGACAGTTGACTCGAAAATAACCTCAGTGTGCGGTATAAAAGCGCACAGCATATTTTTATTTTTTTTTAGCCTTATATGAATTGTTTTTTCAGAATCCACTTTAGCAGTAAATAGTCTCTTCTAAAAAAGGGAAAAGTGTTTATTTTAAAAGGATATAAAGTTGTGTCATCTTAAGAGTCTAAAAAAGGAAAAAGTGTTTATTTTAAAAGGATATAAAGTTGTGTCATCTTAAGAGAGAGAAATAGATAGATAAAGAAAGAGAGAGTTGACAAAAGAAATAAAGGTGTGGGTCTCACTTCTTTACGAGAGGATATAAGTTGTGTCATTTAAAATGATAAACATTTTTCCCTTTGAAAAAAATAGTTAAATTGTTTTTCCAATAGTAGTTACATGTGAATTGTATATTATTATGTCACTAGAAAGAAAATTGATAATATTGAACCAGAAAGAGCCAGAATCATATACCGCTGACAGTCAAACGTTGAATTAAAGAGTCCAAATTTTGTTTCAAGAAAGCAAAGAAAATAAGAGAGAGCTAAAGAAAAGATGGAGGAAGAGACAATGTCCAACTCATGTATTATTTGTCCATGTGCGCCACCAACTTAAAAGCATTCAATTTAGATTCTAATAAAAAAAAAAAGCATTTAATTTAACGAATATTCTTCAGAATGTTTACACTTTGCATTTTAACGCCACTCACATAAAGAGCCAAGCACAATAATTAGAAAACCCTTGCATCATAAACATTGTTCCCTGACTCTAAAGGGAACAAAAATGAAAAACAGGCTTAGAAGATTGATGTTGTAGGGCCTGTTTTGATTAGTGTTTTACAAAATAGTCTTTTTTTAATTTTTTTTTTTAAATAATTTATGGGAAGAATTTTGTAAAATTGATTTTGAAAACAATTTGTTTTACTTATTTTTAGAACTGAAATTGGACAACGCCGTAGTTGTTGCTCTTTTCGTTCCTCCTCGTCTTTTCTGATTAGAATTAACAGTAGATTTTGAGTTTTGAATTTAAACAAAATTGTCATTGCTAGCCCAAATATACTATGAGATGGGTAGGCCTGTCACATTTTCCTATGCTCTTGATATTTTTTTTGAAGGGTTTCATCCAAGAAATATATCGGGGAAAGGATTAACTACGAAGCTATCTTGGGTCGGGTGTGAGCCATGAATTCGACAAACTAAGCTTATAAAGTCATTGGGCCAGCTCCAAGGCCATAGCTAGAGTTTTCTTCCGTTTGGGCTGGAAAGAGCTAACTATATAACCTGTTTGGGATCAACTTAAGAGTCCATAATTCTACCCGAAGGCTTTAATACCCATGGGGTTCTAAATTCTTAACAATGTTTCATTGGATTCGTTCAACTTATGAGTTCAGATTCAAGACCTATTCAAATTATGATTTCAATCCCCCAACAAGCACTTACTATTACTCCAATTTGCTTGCCCTTTCAGAATTAAACAATCGCGTGAACTTTTGTCTTTTCTTTTTCAACAGAACAGAAATGTTTGATCCTAAAATTATTAATCTGAAAATTTTAGGCAGATAGACAAGGGGCCTATATTTTTTAAGTTATACGAAACAAATCACATGAATTACGGTTTGGGTTTGAGTACAAAGGGAACCACCGTGCACCCACTTGCAAACATTCGGACGCTTAAGTCAATAAGAGTGAATGGTGTTTTAGTATTGATGAAAAATAAATATATCTAGTCATCTGGTTCAGATGAAGTTATACTTCAACATTTTGTTTTTACAACCTCTTATAACCATATCTTATCACTGTTGATTTCCGTCAATCAACGGTTATCATTTATTATGAATTAATAATTAATTAATGAGTTTAATTTAAGTAAATGATAACCAATTGGCGGAAATCAACAGTAATAAGATATGGTTGTAAAATATCCTCACTCTTATAAAAGTGTTACTCTTAAACCATATTTTTTTAAAGGAGTACCGTGTTCCTATGGTCCTGACTCCTGAGATACCAAAAATATTTTCCTCGAAACTTAAGAATGGACTTGGGTGGATTTGGCTGTTGCTGTGGGCCACCTCCAAGGATTTTGCGGTTTTGATTATACATGTATGGGTTTTATAAAAGTTACGTTGTAGAAAAAATGATTGTGTTATGTTATAGATATTCGGTTTACGTGTCAGAATTTTTTTTTCTGCGGGACTCACAAAATATTATATATATAAGAAAGTTTTTATAGTCATAATAAATCCTACCTGTATTCCATTAAATGATTCCATTTTGTGTTTGACCCCATGTTAAGAATCGAGATAAATATTCTTCGAGGTAACGAACCTCCTATGCCTTCTTTCAGGTAAGGGGCCTCTTACAAGAGAGAAGCTCTTTACTTAATTTGTTTTTTCTTACCCATTCAATTGCAAAATGCCTATTTTAGTACATGAGAGAGGATCTAGAATCATCCAAACAAATAACAAAACACAAAATAACAAAAAAAAAAAAAATACTATTTTCATTTTACATGAGATACTTATTTCATTTTATCTCACTTTGAAAATCGCACCCACTCTTTTTTCTTTTTCTTTTTTGTTTTTTAATAGTGGACCCCACTTGGACTCTCTCTATAACATGAGAGAGCTATTCCCATGTAACATAAAATTAATATTCCTCAATAAAAAACTCTCTAATTTCCCGCACTTGTCTAACAACATCCAAATTACTCATATGTATCCCAACATCACCCAACAGTACTGTTTGGGAACAAACGAGAAATAACCAAAAAAAAATGTTTAAACAAATTTCCCACAAATTATATTGATGTGATCACTCTTTAAGAATTTCATATACGCATTTCTTCAGCAAAATATATATATATAAATATTATTTAATCTGTAGAGTTTTTTTATTTAGCACTCAATTTTTTAAATAAAAATATTATTTTAAACTATTATTTTATCTGTAAAATATTTTAAAAGATACTAGATAAAAAATATATTAAATATTTATTTATCAAATAAAAATTTATTGTTACAAAATACTGAATTTAAACAATTCATCTAATACACAAATAACATCAAGTAGTCATGAAAATAACATGTACTTCCTTCCACCGGCGGACCCACATAGGGGCATATGTCCGCACTTGCAGACATAAATTTTAGATTTTAGGTTTTTTTATATTTATTGTATGTCTTTATTTGTCTCTTAATTCAATATTTATATTAGTCGTCAGTGTTAATTTTGCAATGCAGATGTTAAATATCTTTTCTGTGTTGAGATTAAATGTCAGTAATTCTTATTTATATTATTATGTTGCAGGCAGCATACATTGGCAAGACTTTCATTCATAGACTAAAGAAGCATGATAGTTGAATTGGCGATAAGAGCTATGACGTTTGTTCAAACTTAAAAAAAAAAAACTGCAAAACGCAGGTACTTAACCATCTTCAATTTTTGGACTGAATTAATTATATTTTAATTGCACCTCTGGCAAGTTATGTTTTCCAAGTCAAAAACAATAGGAATTTAATTATAAAAAAGCATGTTTTGTTTATTAATTGCTTTTATTATTTAGTTTTTTTATTTAGTTTTTTTATTTTTTATTTCTCATTTTTTATATGATTTTTTATAGGTTAAAGTGTGAAAGAGATTCGAAGATTTGAAAAACAAGGAAAGGAAGACCGCGCGAGAGACCAAACAAAGTGCCAGAGTGTCGCGCCACTATTGAATTGAAATTTGAATTCAGAATTTGAATTCATAATTTGGATTCAAAATTTGAATTCAAAATTCGAATTTAATTCTGTTTTAATTTAATTCTTCGGTTACGTAATAAGTTTTAATTTAATTCTTCCGTTACGTAATAATCTGCAATTAAAGGAAGAATCTGCAATCAAAGCGCTGAATCAAAGCACGACTGACACTACAGCAAATAAGGATAGGATGTTTTGTCAGCATTACATCAAAATGAAGTGTCATCCTCATCTATTCACGCAGCATTACATGGACCAGGCCCAAAAACTCAAGTGTAAAAAGGGTGGTCCTCCACCATTCCAAGACATTCTATTCCATTCAGATCTAATCAGTTCCATTCGAAGAGAGACAACCGTCGTGCGCTGAGAGTCCTGTAGATCTCGATTCATCTCTTCTTCTTTTTCTTCCACTCTCTTTTATTTTAGTTGATGTTGAATTTTAGATCAGCGATCATGATGTTGATTGGCTAGATCTTTTTATTGTAGCCAGGGTCACGATCCATATGTGAACCGTTGACACGAAGGATTGATTTGTGGTTTTTAATTTATATAATTATTTTTGAAAAAAAAAACTGTAAAACGCTGGCATTTAACCATTTTCAAATTTTGGACTGAATTAATTCTTTTTTAATTGGATCATCACAAAATAAGTCTTTTTTATAATTCTATATAATTCTTTTTTAATTTATATAATTCTTTTTATTTTATTTTCACAAAATAAAATATAAAGACAGGGAATTTACCACTGGAGTGTCTCCTACTCTTGAAATTATTATTGATTCGATCTCATTTGCTAAAGCAATTTCATGATCTTAGGTAAAATACAATAAAATAAAAGGCTTTAAAAAATTAGAAACACTGATAATCAATCTCAGAGAGACAATTTGAGATGGACATCAACATTAACACCGACATCCGTCTCGGGAAGTTTACCAGAAGATTCACCGACATTAGGAGTAGATTGCGGTGCATGAGTTGGTGACGTCGGATAAAGCTGAAAAGTAACCAATGGAGTTGAACGATATGTTGAAGAAGGAATCAAAATAGGTCGTGATGGGAAGTGCTTTGTGTTGGATTGCAATTATTGAAGATGATGATCAAAGGTGGAGGGTACTGTATGCGGTGATCTCAATGCATGTGAGCTGAGGACAGAGGCAGAGGCAGAAGCTATGGAGCGCTTATGGCTATGGTCACTCTGGATTTGGAAACGCCTCGCCATTTGGCGCTCTTTCTTGTGAGCATTCTGGTGGCCCCCTAGGGCCTGCGAGTTTGCGAATACTCGACTGCAAAAGCGGCACCTGAATTTTCTGTCTTCTCCAACATCATCTTTTCTTTCTGCAGATTCTTCGTGCTTTGTTAGTGGGAAACCAAATAGTTTTGGGGGTATGGTCTGAATATTATCAGACATGATTTGAATGAAAGTATTGTGATTGTATGCTGCACAATATATAGGTAAAAACAGAATAACTGCGATTTAATTAGGGTATATTTTAATTGGCCAACGGACTTATTTTGTGATGGTGCAATTAAAAAATAATTAATTCAGTCCAAAATTTGAAAATGGTTAAATGCCTGCGTTTTATAGTTTTTTTCCGAAGATAATTATATAAATTAAAAACCACAAATCAATCCTTCGTGTCAAGGGTTCACATATGGATCGTGACCCTGACTACAATAAAAAGATCTAGCCAATCAACATCATGATCGCTGATCTAAAATTCAACATCAACTAAAATAAAAGAGAGTGGAAGAAAAAGAAGAAGAGATGAATCGAGATCTACAGGACTCTCTGCGCACGACGGTTGTCTCTCTTCGAATGGAACAGATTAGATCTGAATGGAATGGAATGTCTTGGAATGGTGGAGGACCACCCTTTTTATACTTGAGTTTCTGGGTCTGGTCCATGTAATGCTGCGTGAATAGATGAGGATGACACTTCATTTTGATGTATTGCTGACAAAGCATCATATCCTTATTTGCTGTAGTGTCAGTCGTGCTTTGGTTCAGCGCTTTGATTGCAGATTCTTCCTTTAATTGCTTCAGCGTTAATTGATGATAGTTTGAAATGTGATTTAAATGGTGCAGCGTTGATCAAGGATAATTTGGAATTTGACATGATGAGCTTTAAATGCTGATCCGTGTGTTGTTCCTCTCAAAGTGTTTAGATCCGCCTCCCAATTTCTGAGTTCCACCTTCGGGTTTTGAGAAGAGTTCTATTTATAAGACTCTTTTTCCCTCTTCCAAAAATACTCGCACAACCCGGTACTTCTTTCCCGAAAATGCTCCTCTGGTGAAACGTATAACGGAAGAATTAAATTACAAATTATTACGTAACGGAAGAATTAAATTAAAACATATTACGTAACCGAAGAATTAAATTAAAACAGATTTGAATTCGAATTTTGAATTCAAATTTTGAATTCAAATTTTGAATTCAAATTTCAATTCAATAGTGGCGCGACACTCTGGCACTTTGTTTGGTCTCTCGCGCGGTCTTCCTTTCCTTGTTTTTCAAATCTTCGAATCTCTTTCACACTTTAACCTATAAAGATCATATTAAAAATGAGAAGTAAAAAAAATAAAAAAACTAAATAATAAAAGCAATTAATAAACAAAACATGCTCTTTTATAATTAAATCCCTATTGTTTTTGGCTTGGAAAACATAACTTGCCAGAGGCATATCATGGTGAAATTAAAATATAATTAATTCAGTCCAAAAATTGAAGATGGTTAAGTGCCTGCGTTTTGCAGTTTTTTTTTCTTTTTTTATGTTTGAACAAACGTCATAGCTCTTATCGCCGATTCAACTATCATGCTTCTTTAGTCTATGAATGAAAGTCTTGCCAATGTATGCTGCAACATAATTTACTGACATTTAATCTCAACACAGAAAAGATATTTAACATCTGCATTGCAAAATTAACAGTGACGACTAATATAAATATTGAATCAAGAGACAAATAAAGACATACAATAAATATAAAAAAACCTAAAATCTAAAATTTATGTCCGCAAGTGCGAACATATGCCCCTATGTGGGTCCGCCGGTGGAAGGAAATACATATTATTTTCATGACTACTTGATGTTATTTGTGTATTAGATGAATTGTTTAAATTCAATATTTTATAACAATAAATTTTTATTTGATAAATAAATATTTAATATATTTTTTATCTAGTAACTTTAAAAATATTTTACAGATAAAATAATAGTTTAAAATAATATTTTTGTTTAAAAAATTGAGTGCTAAATAAAAAAACTCTACAAATTAAATAATATTTAATATATATTTTGCTGAAGAAATGCGTATATGAAATTCTTAAAGAGTGATCACATCAATATAATTTGTGGGAAATTTGTTTAAACATTTTTTTTTTGTTATTTCTCGTTTGTTCCCAAATAGTACTGTTGGGTGATGTTGGGATACATATGAGTAATTTGGATGTTGTTAGACAAGTGAGGGAAATTAGAGAGTTTTTTTATCGAGGAATATTAATCTTATGTTACATGGGAATAGCTCTCTCATGCTATAGAGAGAGCCCAAGTGGAGTCCACCATTAAAAAACAAAAAAGAAAAAGAAAAAAGAGTGTGTGCGATTTTCGAAGTAAGATAAAATGAAATAACTATCTCATGTAAAATGAAAATAGTATTTCGTTTTTTTTTTATTTTGTTATTTTGTGTTTTGTTATTTGCTTGGATGATTCTAGATCCTCTCTCATGTACTAAAATAGGCATTTTGCAATTGAATGGGTAAGAAAAAATAAATTACGTAAAGAGCTTCTCTCTTGTAAGTATGGGAAAGGATAAACATAAAAGTATAGATGTATTCTTTAAAAAGAAAGTAGTCTCTGAAAGTAAATCAAGTGATGCTCCTACAAACATAATTTCTGAAAGTGATGCACCTTCTCATGAGCAACCTCCTTAAAAGTGTCACAGAATTGAACATACTGATGACATTATTGCAGTCAGAAATAAATTTTTTGAACGTGATCCAGGCAAACGTAAGCCAATTTGGGAATATTCAGCTAATGAAGTCGATGAGATACGAAGAGCTTATTTAATGGTTGGGCCATATCAACCTCAATGCTCCTACCCATTTTCAAAGGAAAAGCATCCTCGACGCTTTCAAGCTTCTTGGTTCAAAGAATTTTCTTCGTGGCTTGAGTATTCACCTTCTATAGATGCTGCATTTTGTTTACCATGTTATCTTTTCACTACAAAGGCCGGTGGGCGACATGGTTGGGATGAATTCACAATCAAAGGTTTTAATACTTGGAAAAAAGTTCATGGTGGAAAAAGTTGTGCTTTTCTAAGTCACATGGAAGATGATCCTTGTTCACTACATACTAATGCACTTGTCTCATGTGTAGATTTAATGAATCAGTCTTGCCATATTGATAAAGTTATGCATGCTCAAAGCTCCCAACAAATTGAAAAAAATAGGCTGCGTGTTAAGACTTCAATTGATGTTGCTCGTTGGCTTGCTTTTCAAGGATGTGCTTTTAGAGGGCATGATGAGACTATTAATTCAAGAAATAGTGGTAATTTTATTGAAATGATCAAACTTTTGGCATCTTACAATGAAAATGTCGCAGATGTTGTTCTAATGAATGCTCCATTGACAGCCAAATATACTTCACCTCAAATACAAAAGGAGATTTTATATGTTCTCGCAAACAAAGTACGAAAATAGATTTGCAAAGAAAGAGGGGACTCTAAGTTTTGTATTATTGTGGATGAAGCACGTGATGAATCCAAAAGGGAACAAATGGCTCTTGTCTTAAGATTTGTTGACAAAGATGGTTTCATTAAAGAGAGATTTTATGATCTTTATCACGTTCAAGATACATCATCTACGACACTTAAAAATGCTATTAGTGAAATACTCTCGCATCATTGTCTTGATATTCAGAATATCCGTGGCCAAGGATATGATGGTGCTAGTAACATGCGTGGTGAATGGAATGGATTGCAAGCATTATTTCTTAAAGAATGTCCTTGTGCTTATTATGTGCATTGTTTTGCTCATCGATTACAATTAGCCTTGATTGCTGCCTCTAAGGAAGTTTCTTCTGTTTATCAATTCTTTCAGAATTTGAATTTCATCATTAATATTATCAATGTATCTTCTAAGTGTCATGATCAATTCCAAGCTGCCCAAATTTCTGAATTTGAACGTTTGCAGGCTATTGGTGAGCTTGAAACTGGGACAGGTTCTAACCAAGTAGGTACACTAAAGAGGGCTAGTGATACTATATGGGGTTCTCATTTTTATTCTATATGTAGTCTTCAACGAGGGTATAATGAATCGTGTTCAGACCTTGAAAAAATTCGTAGTGAAGGCTCAAATTACTCTCAAAGAGGAGATGCTACTGCAGCTTATAAGATGATCACTTCTTTTGAGTTTATCTTTAATTTACTTTTGATGAAGGAGATCATGGGCATCACTGAAATTCTTTGTCAAGTATTACAACAAAAATCTCAAGATATTTTGAATGCTATACAATTAGTTTCAAGTACAAAGGAACTTATTCAAGAATTACGAGATGATGGTTGGAAAAGAATACTTGAAAGTGTTGTTAATTTCTCCAAGCTTCATGAAATAGATGTTCCAGATCTTGATACTCAATATATTGAAGGTCGTGGCCGTCGACAGCATGATAAAATAACTATTGAGCATCACTATCACTTTGATATATTTAATTCAACCATTGACTTTCAATTACAAGAGTTAGATAGAAGATTTAATGAGCAAACAATGGAACTTTTGTCACTTAGTTCTTCATTAGATCCGAAGAATGGTTACAAAGCATTTAATGTTGATGATATTTGTAGCCTTGTAGGGAAATACTATCCTCTTGATTTTTCTAATCAAGAGAAAATAAATTTAAATTGTCAATTGAAGCATTTTCACAAGGACATCCAAAAACATTCAAAACTTCAAAACTCATCTTCAATTTCTGAGTTATGTCAAGGATTAACTAAGACAGGAAAGTCAAATTCCTATCATTTGGTGGATAGGCTAATTCGTCTTATCTTAACACTACCAGTTTCAACAGCAAGTGGTGAACGTGCATTCTCAGCAATGAAAATTGTGAAAACAAGGCTTCGAAACAAAATGGATGATGACTTTCTTGCAAATAATTTGGTTTTGTATATTGAAAGAGAGATTGCTGAAACTTTTACTACAGATTCTATTCTTGAAGATTTCGTCAGTTTAAAAGAGCGTCGTTTACAATTTTAGGTATGTATTTTTTTATTACATTTTAAATTACTTATTAAATGTTGTTATACATATAATTATCATATTTGTGTGTATTTATATCCCTAGGACAATGCTTGTTCATTACTTATTATGCTGTGGAAGCAAAGTGTGATTCTTTTGTTTGGAATGCTTGCCGGAAAGGTTAGTTTTTTTTTTATGTTTGCTTTGATATATAATAGTCGCCTATTGTTTATTTGAATTTTCAATATTATGTGACATTATTTAATAAATAATTTAGATAAACATGCTAGAATTCATGATAAATTTTTTCCCTAATAAATTTGTGTAATTACGATAATTGTTTTGATAATTTGATGTGTCAAATTTTTTGACCCAGCTAAAACGAAATCTTGGCTCCACCACTCGCTGGGATAATTTTATGTATTAATGTTTAGCATAAAGTTTTTGAATTATTTTTCGAGAATCTGACTTTCCTGATTTTATTATTTTGAGTATAATTTTATTTTAAAATGTCATCCAAATTTACCATCAAACGGTAGTATTTTTGCAATCTCATATATTGAAAAAAATTATACTTTTTTTAGACAATTTTCAATAATATTTTAATCTGTGAAATAATTTTTTAATAATATTTTCCGAAAAATAACTTTTCTATTGTATTCCTAAAATTTATGATTTTCGTATAAAAAGAAATTGTCTTCGATCATCCATTCTATCTAGTTTGTTCATTGTTGTGTTTATGTGTGGACTCTCGAGTCATCGATGACTGATGCGTCTTTTTTGCAAAGTTAATTATTCCATTGGGATTCGTGTGCAAAACGAATCATCACATGTGGATTTTGAAGCCAGCGGAATATCTTTTTGCTCTCCGAGTACATAAATTTTCAGATAAAATTTTAAAAATACAAAATTTGCTTACAGAACCAACAAAATAGACAAAACACATGTTTGGTTTAAGTTTGTTTTTTAAGAAGTATTTATAAAAAAAGAAGAAGTTAGTAAAACAAAGAATTAAACTCTAAAATAAATTAGAGTGAGGATATTCTAATTAGCAAAAATTCTTACTACTAATTTACTACCCATCACATCACCATTGGATCAAAGAAAGAGAGTGTTAAAAAGTTTTTGAAGAAAGAGAAAATCTTAATATAATGGTGATTAGATAGGTAGTAAATTGGTACTGAAAAATTTTGGTAGTGAGAATATCCCTCCTCAATAAATTAATAGATACAATAAAAAGTAAGAACAGTGATCAAAATATCATGTTTTGTTAATTTTTTTTACCCAAATGCCTCGCAAATGGTATGTTTTATCAGGCTTCCACATGTCATAATTCGCTTCCACTGCTAGCGAATTTCGTGGCCAATAATTTCGTGACACGTGGTCATATTGTAGATTAAATTTGCTACCAATAATAGCAAATTATGACACGCCAGTTTTTTCATGTGAAAGTGTGCCATTTGTCAAAAAATCATTCGCAAAAATAATATTCTACACGGGGTAGCGAATTACTACCTGCTTGACACGTGTCATTCTTGCTGACTGTGCATTCTGACGTGGCATAATTTGCTACACTGTGTAGCGAATTATTTTCAAACATATTTTGCTACACAGTGTAACGAATTATCGCACGTGACATAATTTGCTACACTGTGTAGCGAATTATTTTCAAACATATTTTGCTACACAGTGTAACGAATTATCGCACGTGACATTCTAGAAAAATTTAATGTTGGCGTGACAGTCTCATAATTTTTTTGACCAAACATAACAAAATCGTCACTCTTCCAAGTCATGGGTTACTACGGCAACGTTACTGCTGCAGCATGTGAGTGTGTGGTCATTCTCTTTTTCTTTTTTTTTTTATACATTAAAAATTGAGTAAGAATATTCTAATTACCGAAAAAATTTACTACTAACTTACTACTCATCACATTATCATTGGATCAAAGAGAGAAAATGTTAAAAAAAAAATTAAGAGAGAGAAAATATTAATCTAATAGTGATTAGATAGGTAATAAATTGATAGTAAAAATTTTTGATAATAAAAATATCTTTCCTCTTACAAATTATACATAATGTAATAAACTATCCAAATTCCACACCATACATGAATCCTAGTAACTTTCCTCTTTTTCATTTTTGAATAAACCAAAAATAAAAAGTTTTATTAAAAAAAGATTTCATAATTTTTTATTGAGGGAAAGTACCATTCCAGATTCCAAGCAAAGAGGCCACTTTTCAAAGATCAAAACACTGCACATTCCTCGCCATAGCACACAATTCGGTGCTTCATCATATCTTGTTCCCATTATACCCTTTCAACTCAATTCGTTCTCGAAAGTTCCAAACCCCAAACACCTCTCTTACCGCAGCATCCCTCTAGCTCAAAAATAAAAGCCCCTACACTCCATTCCCTTCCTCAGCAGCAGAGATCCGACATGGATGGGTACGAGTCGGGTCACCGCCCGTACAGAGGACAAGAGGTTGTGAGCGGGAAAAGCTTCGGTTCGAGTGGGGCTGGGTCGCCCGACCCAACTCAGGGAAGCGAAAAGCCTTGGAGATTCAGCGATCCTGAAGCGAAGAGGAAGAAGAGAATAGCGAAGTACAAGGTTTACGGCGTAGAAGGCAAGGTTAAGACTACGCTCCGGAAAGGGCTCCGATGGATCAAGAAAAAGTGTTCTCAGATCGCCCATCGCTATTAGTACTACTACTACTACTCAACTTGCTCAGAAGAAGCGAGAACATGCCACGTCAGATGCTGTTATGCTGATGTGGCAATATCTGGATGTTGAGTGAGACTTCCCCCAGCACATCACCAGAAAAGGAGAAAAAAAAGTATCTTTTCCTTTTCTTTTTAGTTTTCTTTCTTTCACTTCCTGTTGATTCTTTGCCCTTTACTCAAACAACTGTAATTGTTGATGATGGGAAAAAAAAGAGAGTAGTCTCTAACTTGTTTGGTAAATTTTGAAGAATTTGAATTCTGTCATGCTCATTTTGAGAGGAAGATACAAGAATAAGTTTGATAAATTTTAGATAAATAACTGCGAGTTTTGCTATAATAATTTTGTTCTTGTAATAGGGGGTCTAGGCATAATGGGGAGCCCCTTAATTAATTAATTGGGCATATTTTATGACCAATTATTACTCCGTGAACTATCTCACATTCTTCTCTAATTTCGGGTATATTTTATTAAGTTCTATATCCCTCGTGATATAAACGTAGCCCCTCAGCCTAGGGAGCTCGTATAATTTAGTTCTATTCGACTCCCCAGTTTAATAAACTCGATCAATTTGAGTTTTCTAAACTTGAGCTAAGATTTATTAGGAAATGCCTGTGGCCAATTTATACTCTGTCGGGTGGTACAACTTTTAAATTATTAAAAATTGTAATTGAGATATAATAGAAGCGGTTCTTACACTTTATCTTTTTTTCTTTTTTTGGTAAAATCCCGAAATTGAAGGATTAGTGTTAGCTTATTCATGCGATAATATAATCTCCTGCCCTTAATAATAGGATTTTATAAGAATTATGTCGTAGGAAAAATGATTATGTAATTTTATAGAGATTTATTTTGTATGTCTTAATTATTTATTTTTATTTTGTTACAAAAAATACGGACCTATAAAATATTACGTGTGTGTAGAAAATTGTTTTATATCATATTAAATAATGAATCTAAACCCGGGCCTTCGAAAAACTGTGGGCTTAAAACTAATCAAAGATGAATACCCGCTCACCCGGAATGAAGGCTTCGAGATGTATTGTACAGTTCCACACAAGGGTAATACATCTATCATGTGAGAGAAAAGAAAAGAAAGTTTTTGCAGAGACAAAATTGACGTGGGCTCATTCCTATTTTGTTTTCTTCCTTATTTTTGTTTTTCTCTCCCAATTCTTTGTCTCTACAGGAATTTTTTATGTTTCCTGTCACATTATGGATGTATTACTCTCCACATAAAATATTCATTATAATCTTTTACGTATTTTTTATGATTTTTTCTCAGGTAAAGTATATTTATATGATTTTTTTTTGGTGAAATATTTATATGATTTAATAAGAAGATTTATTTGTTAACAGTGCAATTCTCTTGAGAAACAACAGCGCAATTTTTAATACAATCTTTTGCTTGATTATGCAACAATTATTTTCTAGTTATTTTTCCTCATTTCATTGAAGGGAAAAAAGCCTTACAAAGGAAGTTGCCGCTAATTAAAAGCAGAAATATATATATATATATATATATATATATATATATATATATATATATATATATATGAGAGAGTAAATTTGTCCATTATTTTTTCCAAAATCAATATAATATAGGACCAATTTTATTCAAAACAAGCGTCATAATGATGACAGAAATCATATATACCCTCCATTGTTAAGAATACATTCAATTCATTTAACCTCGGCCGATCATGTGGCGGGACAAGTAAGAGTGTAAGACTTAAGGCAAAATCAAGGTGCTTGATTCAAGTGCAAAACTGCATTACCCAATTCATTCCAAAAACAAAATATGGAAACTACATTCAAGAAAGAAAAAAGTCAGATGAATTGATGATTATTGTTTTATAAAAAGAAATTGAACGTAGATACCAAGGAAACAACATCATAAGATCATCAATCTAAATTTCCAAAAAAGACCAAAACTAAATAAGAAAAATAAAAGATGTGAAAGGTACACAAACCCATGACATTTCCTTCCCCATAATAGTTTATTTAACATAAAAATCACCTAAAAGAAACAGATAGTGATCACACACCCCTAATGTGATAATAATTCCCCGCAATTAATCGAGATCACCTTAATACATTTTATCTTCATCTCTCTGTCTTTTCCCATCTCCGCTTGTGCATCCAGATGTTCTTGTCACGCAAACATAATAGTTGTATCTATTTGCCGTTCTAACTTCCCCCATCAACAATAAAAAAAAAAAGAACTTTTTTTTTTGTGTGAAAGAAAGAAAAAAACTTAATATATGTTTAAAGTTTTAAATTAGAGAATATTGTTTCTCATGTTAACACACACACAAAAATTGGTTAAAAAAAAATGTCATATCCATTTTTTTTTGTGTTGCACATGAGAAATAATATTCGCTAAAATAAAACCAACATTAATTAGAGGAAGGATATTCTTACTACCAAAATTTCCTACTACTAAGTTACTACCTATCTAATCACCATTCAATCAAAGAGAGAGATGCTAAAAAGTTTTTGAAAAAAGAGAAAACATTGATCCAAGGGTGATTAGATAGGTAGTGAGTTGATAGTAAAAGAATTTGGTAGTAAGAATATCCCTCACCCATTAATTATAGTGCTCACGGAAAATTGAAGGACGTGAATATCTATGTGCGCGGGGATGACCAACCCAATGACCTCTCACTTCGCTCTTTGTAAACACGATCGGTGAAACTCAAACGTTGCAACCTCATTTGTTGGTAGAACTGAGCAATGAACTCGTCAGCTTTGGCATCAATCATATCATCCCCATTATCGTGTTCTTTGCACACGTCAGCTTTGGCATCAATCATATCATCACCGTTATCGTGTTCTTTGCACACGTCAGCTTTGGCATCAATCATATCATCCTCATTATCGTCTTCTTTGCACTCCTCCAAAATCTCTACATGCTTCTCGTTTTCCTCATCACTATGCATGAGATCGCTCAGCCCCTCGGCTGAAGCGTAACGCGTGCTGGGTGGAGAAGGCGAAAAAGGCTCATCCTCCGTCAGATAATCCGATGCGGCGGTAAGCGGAGGCGTAGGCGGCTGGCTATCGGTTTCAGAAAATGAGCGTGGGGATTGACTGCTTTGTAGGTGCAATGGTCTCATGGACCCCACCATTTTTCTCCAAATGCTCTTGGACCCATCATCTACGGGAAGCACCCTTGATTTTCCGGAACGTCCTCGCATCCTCAAGAGTGCAACCTGAAAAACATTCACAGGAGCATTCTTCTTCTTTGGGGTTTGAAGGGTGGGTTTGGGATCATCGTAAAGAGGATCCATGGCTTTGTTTGGGATTGTGATGATATCGTTTTCAGGGTTTTGTTCCATTGTGAAAACGAGAGCGAGGAGAAGGAGGATTCGAGGAATTAATCCCCTCCACAAGCAGGGGAGGATAGGAACCGAACATATTTATATAAGACAAAGAAAATGCTAAGACCATTTGTAATTGTGTATAAACAGAAACATAGACAGCGCAGCAGTACATTGGTGTGAGGTGTGGGTCCCCGTTGTTGAATCTTATATTTAGAGACATTCTAGTTTGTCTACGAATGGTTTTCCCTTTGCATGCTAGTAAATGCCACGCGCGTATTGTTTGAATGACCAAAATAGCCCCTCCTTTTAATATATATTTCTTTTTTTTTTTTGGTATGTACCAGCATTGGAACAATGACCTATATGGAGTATTTATATATGTTAATTTTACATAAAATCGATCTATTATTTTTAAAAGTTTATATATAGAGAGTGCATTTCAAATAATTCATGATTGGATGAGAATAAATATTATACTATTTTATTCATTATTTCCACGAAATTTAATGCAGTTGTACGGACTATCAACCTAACAGCCATGGTTCCTATTTAATAAAACTTATTAACAGAAATGACTAAAAACCAAAAAACAAATACTAACTTACTTTTTTTGGGGGGGTATAATATTAACAAACTTTGAGAATTAATTCATTGAAATTAAGGACAATAACAGTAAAAAAGAAAAAAAAAGTGGAAATAAAATAAGGGGCAGAACAGTAATTGGAAAGGTGAAACGAGAATAACACAATGTTCGGGACGTTATTTGAGGCGAAGGATTTGGGTGGAACATGGCAAGAGTGACTGAATATGCTTTTCATTTAAACAAAAAAAAAAACATACTTTTTTTCGGAAACAATCATACAATCTGACGGCTGTAGTTTCTTTTCCATATTATTGTGTAGGGGATATTCTCTCATGCTATAGAGAGAGTAGCTCTCTCATGCTATATAGAGAGTTCAAGTGAGGTCCATCATTAAAAAGCAAAAAAAAATAAAAAAAATAAGGGGTGTGATTTACGAAGTGAAACAAAATGAGATGAGATAATTATCTCATGTAAAAAAATAAAATAATATTTCCCCATTATGTAACTCTCACCTTCATTTTTGGGAAATATGGCGCGGAATACTTTAGTTTACGAATATATAATAGGGATTACTGTTTATACTTTTAAAAGATATAGAATTGTATTACTTTAATTAAAAATACTGCATTTTATGGGGAGAAATATAATTACACAATAAAAATTATGGTAGAAGAAAGTGAGAGTTTTTTTAATTTAAATATTAAAAAGATAAATATTTTTTCCTAATATAAAAACTCATTATAATTTTTGAAGAACCGCAAATGTTGATTAAATTAGTTTTTAATTATTAGAAACTTAATATATCGATCTTATATCTAAAGACTAATATAATTAATATTTGTTGGTCTTCTAGACATTAAAATATAGTTTTTACTTTTTCAAAAATTTCTGTGTTTGTCACTAATTTTCTTATAGACGAATTTAGATGATTAATCATAAAAAAAATGCGTTGGCTCAGCTGATTAACATTCAAATGGAGTTTATTTGTCCTATCTTTAAGATAAAAGAGTCTCCTCTCATTTCAATTTTTAAGAATAACAATCTTTCGCTTAACCTTATAGAAATTGTTTCTTTTTTTTGGGTAAGCAACCTTATAGTAATTGCTTTTATTTGTAACTAATATATCATATCTAATCTAATATTCTAAAGAAATTCATTCTTTGGCAAGTTTGCCGATGTGTCACTTTTTCATTCACTTTCACACGTATTTAAAAAAAATGGTCACAAAGACAAAAATATATTAATAATTGTAATTAAATTCAATTGATAAAATATGTTAATAATTGCTGGTGGCAAACAACTCATTTAATGTCCCACTACTTTACGAAATCTTGATTTTCAATTTTGAATTTGATTTTTTAATTTTAAATTTGAATTTTTAAATTTAAATTTGAATTTGAATTTTAAAGGGAGGGAAAATATTTGAACAATTGTTCTCATTTATTATCCAAATACTTTTTTGTTAAAAAATAATCATTAAAAAATGCAAATATTTTGTAAAAAATGCAAATATTATGTGTATAAATAGGATATGTGTTATTGGTTTTTTCATTTGGTAAATAGTTTCTATGCACATATTTCTTCTCTTATCTTTGTGTTTATCTTCTTCATCTTCTCATATTGTTGTTCTATCATATAAATATGTAATATTTTTGCTTTTTTTGCAGCTTTATTGTAGAACAAAACAGACGAGATGATTTGGAATCACTGGGATATTGCTTTTGTATTTCCTCAAAGGAATGTATGACATTCTTATCTATCTGCTTTTCTTCTACAAATATTTTCTCCATAATCTAATATTATGAATGAATGAAAAGATACAATAAAATGTCTTAACTTTAAAGTATACAACGAGCAATGACATAATGCGTGGATCACCCCAGCCTTTTGGCAAATTTTGTATTTTTCTCTCGTGCGTGTTATCTGTGCTTTTTGAGCCCGATCTCAAAATTCAACACGGTAAAAATTTTTCCTTTATTTTAAAGTTCTTCTATTTTCTATATTTAATATCTGCACTAGCAAGATGAGCTTTCCCTTCTATTCTTCCTGTACATACATAATTTGTTTAGCATTGTTGTTGACAATGGCAGACCGAAGTTGTTGCATATGTCCGATTTGCAGACACAAAGTTGGGTGGAAAAAAAATACATGGATGTGTGATTCAAGTCAAGTGTAGAAAAAAAAAAAGACAGAGAGAAAGAAATAGGAAGATTGAAAGAAAAAAGGTAAAAATATACCTAACCCAACCAACTACTACAATTAAATGCTTAAAGCTTAAATCCTAGCTCATTGCTTTGTCTTTTTTTTTTTTTTTACATAAACTTCATTGGCTCCAAATCTTGTTTTTTTCGTAAGCTCATTGGCTCTAAATCTTAATCGACATCAATGATTCCTGAAATTCAATCTTTATCAAGTGGATGAGAATTGTACGGGATTTTTCACCTTTTGTGAAACAAAAGAGGCCAACTTTGGATCAAGTAGACATCGATAAAGGTGAGTTTTTGGTCGATTAACCCCTACAATTATACTTTATTTTACGAATGTCTTTTGTGGTATTTTTTTTTTAATTATCATTATCTATTATTTCCTTAAAACTTTGGTTGATTCACCAAAGTTTTATTTTTGAAGTGGAAGCAAAAATTGGACCATGATCTTTAAAAAAAATGGGGGGCAGCGCCCCCAAACCCCCACTCTAAATGTGCAGACATAAAGAAAATTTTATGGGTCCTCTACTTGTTGTTGATGTTTTTTATTTATGTTTGTATTTGACAAATATGCTTACCGTGACGATGAGAGTGATGTGTTGGATAAGAATGTTACTACTTTGACCCTCATAAAACCATCTTCTATTTCTTCAAAGAATGTTCAAGTGTGTCAGATGCTAGACTAGTGCAACACGGCAACATAGTTTCAAAGCAATTTTTCTTTTAGGATTTTTTTTTGCTTTAATTATCACTATTAATTCATCCTTCTATTTTTTTTTTAATTTTGTTTGTGACTATTGTATAAGTGTCTAGCCTAATTCAATGTAATTAGGCATTGAAAAGCTCTATTTTGCATGCTCATGTTGAAAAGATGAACTACAAGAGAATTCATGGCTCTACAATTCCAAAATATATACAGGCATATGAAGCTTTTATCTTTTAATTAAATTTATCATAATTAGCTTTGAAACCAACATCCTTTTAAAAAAGTGAATATTCCAGAAATTTTTTAAAAAAATATTCAAAAACATAATACTAAAGGATAAAAGGATTTCTTAAACAATGACATCAAACAAAGACTAACTAATTTAAACTTTAAATTTGACTCACTATAAATTATCTTCCTCACTGTGTCAAGGGAAAAAAAAATCATTGTCAGAAAATATAGCCATATAATTCTTAACAACTTATACCACATTGTTTTGGAAAGGCCTAATATTAATAATTTAAAGTGAGTCAAATTTATTTCACACCCTTTCCTTCTCTACATTTTCAACAAACTTATTTCTCAACTAAAACATTTCATATAAATTTGACTCAAATCATTTCGAATTTAAACTTTAAATTTTAATATCTGTTTAAAAAGGATAAAAAGAATTTCGAGCGTCTAATTTAAAAACAAAAAATTAACTGTTTTTTGAACGCCTGGTTTGTAATTTTAAAATTTAAATCCTAAATTTGACTCAAACAAAAACTAATTAATTTAAACATTAAATTTTAATATTTGTTTAAAAAGGATAAAAAAGATTTCAAGCGTCTAATTTAAAAATAAAAAATTTACTATTTTTTGAACACTTGGTTTGTATTTTTAAATTTAAATTCTAAATTTGACTCGAACAAAAACTAACTAATTTAAACTTTAAATTTGACTAACTATACATTATCTTCCTCGTTGTAGCTACATAGTATAATTTAGTGTATTTTCGAAAATACATAATATAATTTGTAAACAAAAACTTGTAAATATATCTCCAAAAAAAAATAAAACTTGTAAATATAATTATTTTCCTTATTTATATATCAAAATAAAAAAAATAAACTTAAGATTTACGAGCTCAATGACTGCTGTTGGGGCAGTTTCCGGCGGAAGGGGGAAGGGTGAAAATGAATCCCATGTGTAATTCAACATGATCATGTCATGTAAAAGAATCTTAATCATTAATAATTAAATCAATAATGATGATTATGTAATTTTTTATGTTTATATTTTTTTTCTCTTTTCACTTGTCAGAGCTCATTCACTAATGCATGATATGATGCCCCATGTAATATTATCATATTAATTAGCACATAAGAGTATCACAGTATACACAATCGTTTGACCTTTTCTTCTTCTTTAGCGACACTGTTAGTTCGTTGCTTGTCTCGTATTTTAACGCGCATTAAATTACGCGTAATGGACTCACACGCTCCGGCCTGCACGTTGCAGGAAGCGTTATTTATGGTCAAAATTAGGCGTAATTTGCATTTCTTTATCCAAAATTCAGTGTGAGTGATGAATTTTTACATTAATTAAAAATCGATATGAAAATTATATAACTGAAGGAACCTTGAACATAATATAATAAATTTTTTTTTTGGTGAAAATATAATAAAATTTTAAATTGAAATATAATGTCGGATTTGTATATTATGGTTGATAACTAACTCATTTATATTGACCTCCCATATATACCATAGAAGCTTCCACTCGAGGATATTATACTGAAACCAAGGGTTCTCACTCGCTCGGCGCCTTATTTTAGTTGACCACCCTGAGTCAATGTTTGCCATGTACATGCATGATAGTCAATTAGATTAGTTATTTCTTTTGTAACAAACAATGTATATTATTATTATTTTTCTCCCAAAGCTATGCGAAACTAATGTATAACTACTTAACTATGAATTTGTAAATTTGTAAATTTGTACACGTGAAGAATTCATAATTAGCGGGTATTTTAAAAAAACAAACAAATAAATAGAAGGAGTTTAATGCAAAAAATTAATTAGTACAGCTTTTAATTAAGGGGCCAATATGTACTAAAATAAAAATAAAAAAATAATTAAGGGGCCAAGACGCGGTCAACGAGGGTAACTGGGTAAGTATGATTGGTAACTAATGAGAGGCAGAATGCAAGCTTGTCACTTTCAACGAACAAATAGTTGTTGGAGTTTCAGATCCGCTTTATTTGATTATAAAAAAGACTATTAGTCACGACGTTTACTTGCGCAAAGTCCCTAACCTTTTAGTCTAAGCAACAATGAGTCAATATTTAAAGATGAATTATTTTTACGCGATTTCAATTTGAAAGCAAGTAAATGCTATCAGGATATAATATAATATTTCAACTAAAAGCAATGTTCACTTACCCACCCACAAGGGAACAGCTATAGTAATGAAATTTCATATGTTCTTGAAAAAGAAAAAAAAATTAATTAATGTATATTGCACTAATTATTATTTTAATAATACTTTTGGAATTATTACTGGAATAATACACATTAAATAGTACATATCATAGACTTTTTATTCCTTTAGGATCTCATAACAATTTCTTTATTTATTTTTTTTGGAAATTCTCATAACAATGAGTGCGCAAATTAAAAGAAGTCTATCACCACTTAAATGTTTATATTAGTCTTTTTTATCAAATGAGGGTCCAGACCAAATAGCTTGATTGATAAAAAGTTGCAAAGTATTTTAGATAAAATTAATTGAATTAAAGTTACAATAGAAACATATAAATAACAACAAATATTTTCCAAATAAAAAATGTCCGGTATGACGTCATCGCCAGTTTGATTCCAGCCGTGTCCAGAACAATTTGATAGTTCACATTCACACCATCCACAGTTCACATTTGAAAAAATGAACCAAATATCTGCCATTTGTTTTTTTTAGTTTCAAGATTAGCATGCAGCGTCTCCAATATTTAAAATATAACTATATAAGTAACCACAACCATAATCACTTCTTACAGCTAAACTCCAAGCTTAAGTAGTATTTCTTTGCAGAGAGCATTGTGTTTATAATTATGAAGAACCGTGACGTTGTTCACAGAACAAGTAATCGCTTACGATTGGTAATGCTTTGGGCTCGTAAAGGTGCCATGTTGAGGCGCAAGGTGGTGATGAAGCTGCGTCTGGTGCCAAAGTATTTGAAGTATCGCCCATCCTCCATGCAATTCCACCTACCTCACATTTCCTGTATAAACCCACAAGTTGATTTTGACGACGACCTTGACGACGTTGAATATGACCACGAGAGAAATAGTCCACTAATGGGTGCAGGGTACCACGATGAGGAATATTATTATGATTGCCAAGAAGAAGAAGAAGATATTGATAAACGCGCGGAGGAGTTCATTGCTAAATTCTATCAGCAAATGAAGCTGCAGAGGCTACAATACAATGAAAGTACACCCAACAGAGACTCGACTTGACCAGAGTGCTCATTCACTTTCTTTCATTTTCTGCAATCAACGTGATTTTCGATTTCATTTATTTTTTTTCAGCTTCGACGTTGTGGTTACTAAATGACAGTGAATTGCGAAATTTACAATTGTATCATTTGAATTTCAATAAGCACCGCTTAGGCTACAATATTCGGTGTTGGTGTTGAGATATATAGTCTCACATTGGTTGTACGAGCAACTTTGATCTAACTTTTGGGATAACGTATAGCAAGATTTTTTACATAGGCCCATATTAGTTGGATGTACAATTAATTTACAGTTGGAACAAAAAAGAATGTGATAATACTATAATTGTTACATCTCATGTCTGCATTTTTCTTGCACCTTGAAGAGAATATCGAAGTTTATGCATATAAATGATAAGTGCCTCTTTTTAAACTATAAGCTACCTATAAACATAAGCTAGAAGCTAATTATAAACATAAGCTGGGCCAAACAGGTTTTGGAAAACGATCTTATAACAAAAAGCTCTTTTTTTATAATGAAGGAAAAAACTGAAAACTAAAAGCTCCTCCTAGGAGCTTTTTTTTAAGCTCTGAGAATTGTGTGTTTTTTTTAATTGAAGAATGATAAAGATAAAGAGATAGATAATTTTTTTGAAATATGTGCTTTTAAGTAATTTAAAACTAAAATTTTTATATAATTTCCAAACAGCTTTTGGCTTTTTTTTTAAAACTCTTTTTTGTTTTTAGTTTTAGTTTATAAGTAGCTTATAGCTTAAAATTAAGAGGATCCAAACATGTTCTAAAAATGCTGAGATAGGGAAAGGAAATCACGACGATTAAGAAATCTTCATACATAGGTAATCATAATATACAATCCTGTGTAGGATAAAAATGGAAAGTACGCAAAATAATGAAGCAACAAAATGATTCACTTTATCAATATTTTCTTAAAACCATTTTCTTTCGGTCAAATCCTTATAGGTAAACATTTCAAAAAAAGGAACAGGTTAATCTTTTGTAAAGCAGCAGCAAATGTATATATTTGTTTATCTAATTAAGCATTACGATATTTATCAGCAGAACTTTAATTCTCTAAATAAAAAAAAAAATAATGGGGAGCTAACAGACGGGGTAATTAAAATTGAGTTTTTACCTAAAAATAAAAAAAGGATAAAAAAATTGTAAAAAAAAATTGTAAAAAAGTAAAGACACTTGAAATGATGAAAAGAACATTTTGATGAAAAAAAGTTTATAAAATCGTAAAAGCACAATTTTAAAACGAATTTTTACCTACGATGATGCAGACCAAGTTATATCAGGTTGAGTTAGAATGTCAAACTTCCATTTTACCAGCTCGGCCCATGTTGGCTTACTCGGGCCTTTGACAACATGCAAAAGGTGCAAGCTGAGATAATGCTATTATGTCTGGGCTTTTTACCCTCAATGGTCAATTTTTTTTTAAGAAAATAAACTTTATGATGACGTGGCAAAGTTTTTAAAAATTTACTTATGGAAAAATATTTTTTCAACGTCGTTTTAAATTTTTAAAAAAATATATCATAAATTTTATTAAAATATTTGTTTTCTAAATCCAAAATAACATTATTTTAAATTTCTCCTGATTTATTTATCAGAAAAATATTTCTGCAATTACTACACATAAGTTATTTGTATTTACTCTCAAAATGACATCATTTAGAAATTGAAAGATTAAAAAATTATAATTATAAAAACTATAATAATTCTGAATAAATTATAATTAATAAATATATTATGATTTTCATCCCAAAATAATATCGTATTGAGTTTGTAGCGGTTAAAAACAAAAAAAACAAACATTATAAGTTTGTGGTCCACTTAATAGTCAATTCCTGGCTTCTTCTAGAGTGCATGCTGCGACGTGCTTCGTTTCACTAATCTAGACACAAAATAACAAAAAATTAAAAGACATTGTCGCCAATTAGATGTACGGGATAACAATTCTATTCCCTGTCGTTATTTTTTTCAAAGAAATAATTTAAAAAATATATACTTAAGAAAAGTTCATGGACAAAGAAAAATCAATAATAAAACTTATTTCTATACTCAAATAGAAAATGTATATTAAATAAATGTTAAATATTTAATATTGATAAAAAAATTTATTATGTCTATATTTAATAAATAGCGTGTCAAGCAAAAAGAAAATTGAAAAACATTTATTTCTTATTTCTACTCGTTTTTATTCTCGGGCAAGTTTTATTAGGACGTGCACCACAACGTTTTCTTTTTTTAAAAAAAAAATTCTTTATTTTTAATGTAGGGAAAATAAATGGTTAAAATAAAATTTAATAAAATCGATTTATTTTTTATGTTCTAGAAACACAAATTGGTGTAAATAATAAACAATATTTTTTCATTTGTTCCCTGATATATTATTTATTAAATACAGACATAGTTGAATGTGCTATCATAAATAAATATATACTATTTATTTAAAAATAATATTATTAAACATACGCATTCTTTCTTTAGGTTTATAAACATGTCGAACCATAACGAGATCATTTTAATGAACAACATGTTCCTTTCATGTTTGTCGAAGGAAGTTGGGTCGCTGAAGAATCTTATGGTGTTCAACGTGAGCTTCAACCAGTTGTTAGGGTCGTTGCCGAAGGTCATAGGAGGAGCCGTGAGTTTGGAACAGCTCAAAGTGGCTCACAATTTGCTCTGTGGGGAAATTCCTGTGGCATTTCTGTGCTTCCCAATCTTCAGAACTTTGCTTAGACAATTATATTTGACGAGTTAGTTTTATAAAATAACTCAGATTCCCAACAATATTTGTCAATCAACCAAACATATAATTAGTACATTTGAGCCAACATTATTCTGGCCTATCAAATAGTATTTTGGTAACCTTCCTAGGAAATATATTTTCCCACCATATTTCAGGAATCATAATTATTTGGAATAAAAAATTTTACCCTCTACCAAATATTTCCTTAGAAAGCATTTGGTAGAGGAGATAATTTTTTTACCAAATAAATACATTTACCGGGAATATGTGAGAAAATGAGTTTGGTAGAAAAGTTAAAAAAAAAATTATTTGGTTTGCCAAAATTTTAAAAAATTTATTTGTTTCAAGTGTAACAGGAGCTGCTGGTATGGTGAACCACCATTCCCCATTCTCCTTGTCCAGCTGTATTCATTGGTGAAGGGGTATTTCTTTACCACCATCGGATGTTGCGGAGATGTACATCTTCATTTGTTCGTCGAGGGTTATTGTCCATAGATGTACTGCCCAAAAGGGTAATATTGTCACATTGCAAGTCCATTTTTTTCCCATTTACCTAGTTTTTTTATTGCAAATACCACATTGCAATTGGTAAAGTTTAACATTGTATTTGTTCTCTTTTTTCACACGGTTGACTATAGCTGGCCAAATGAGTTCGCATGTTAAATTTGTAAAACTCCTCTACCAAACAAGGACAACAACAAAAATCGATGATGGATGTCTGGGTATCTTTTCAAAAAATCCATCCCAAACACTACCTTAGTGTAATAAGTAATGCATGGGTTTGTATTAAACTTTTTTTTTTACTTAGTTTTAACTTTTAAGGAAATACCAAAAATATTCAATTAACATTCAGTCAAATATTCTGATTTTTTTTAGTTATCTCCAACCCTAATTATCTATTTGAAACAAGTTGGCTCCCCCCTATATTTTTACAAACTTCGATTAATTCGGAGTGCGAGACAAGCTAGGGATAGATATATTTAAACCCCTTCGAAAAGTGACACGTAGAGATTGGATTGAGACCCATTTTCTTTTGAATTACTTAACTCCCTTATTATCAACTGAGCTACCATAATTTGATATAAAATTGATTATTACCAGTATTTTAAAACCCCGAGGTCACCCTCTCTCTAGGATTCGGGTTAGTAGTTAGACCCTACTTGCACGTTGACCCCTCTAATCCCTGAAATCCCCTAGTTGAACCCTTGACTCCCGGGTCAGAAGGTCAAAGGGGTCACTGTATTTTGTTTTTAAAAAAAATTATACACAAAATGACGTTATTTGATGTGTAAAACAAGCAAAAAAAATTCATTGTTGCCTGGATTTAGAACTATATCTAAAATCTAAATCGTTCTTCTTCTTCTTTCCCGATCTTCTCTCCCTGACTCAGACCTAGTCTTCCTGTTCCGGTGATCTCCTCCACCGTGCTGGTTCTTCTTTCCCAACTGTTAATTTGACGTGTCGTCGACTTTCCTCCACTATTATCTATTGAGTAAGGGATCTTCTTTCACATACTATTGTAGGTGCATATGAAGAACAAAAAGGGCATGATTTTGATGATATAACTTTTCATTAACTCCATTGAAATATGTGTTTTATAGTTTGATTAGCTTGTGAATGTTGATTTGTAGATGTAATTGGCTGAATTATGTTAACTATATTTTGAATCTTTAATGATTGGTGATTTGATTTTTTTGAATTTTTCACATAGAATATATATTTATTTTTTAATGTATAAAACCGGGTCAGCAAAGTGACCCTGTGGGATAAATCTTTGGTACAACTGTTGTACCCAAGTGGGTACAACTTTTTTCCACTTTTGGAAAAAAGTGCAACATGGCGGGAAAAATAAATTTGAATTTTTTTGAAAAGTGTTAAATTTTTTTCTGAAAATGGAAAAAAGTTGTATCCACATAAATACAATAGTTATATCAAATATTTATCCGACCCTTGATCTCCCGGTTGAGCCTGTGACCCTGAGAACCCTGACCTCGACTGAGTCGATGGCCCGATCAGATTTTTAAACACATTATTACACTAAAATTACTGCAAATAACAGAACTGAATTCAGAGCACATATAAATTAATGAATTCCCTGAGTTTGGTACAAGAACTTCCAATTTTCTAAACTTAAATATTGAAAAAAAAAAATACTTATAATGGAACTTTCAGCTTATACCTTGGATCAAATGTCAGGCATGGCTTAATGTGGACCACCTTTAAAATAGTGACCATTCAATAAAAATAAATTAAAGATTGCAATGATTGACGATCTGCCACTTACTAAACCGGTGTTAAAATTTGAATCTGGTAAGATTTTCCTTTAAAAAAAATTCAGGGTGATCCCACTTGCAGATAAAGGTTAATATTGCACCACATATTGATATGAGATACGGAATATGATATGATATTATATTTTATCACATTAATTTTAAAAAATGATAAATTTTGAAATGTTAGGATACGTATTGATAGGACAGGAACTATTTATAATTTTTTTACAAATTACACTATCTTCTCCCTGGAGAACATAGTGTAGTTTGCAAAAATTTATATTTTTCGGGGAGAATATAATATAGTTTGTAAATATAACCTGTCCCGTATTGATATTACATAATATTTTTAATTTATATAGTGTATATTATATTTATTGTTCAATAATTTAATAAAAAAGATAAAGCTAAATTTATAATACCCATCAATTTTGTAAAGAAACGTAATATGTCTCAAATATGTATATTAAGTTCAATAAAATTATAATCTAATGAATTTAATAATTAGAATTCAAAATGGAACGCAACGTAATCTTTGAACATTTTTTTTATAACAATCTTTGAACCTTTTTTGAATCTTTACGACAAGTGTTGGAGTAGTCTCGAATACTCACCGACGTTATTAGGGAACAGTAGGGGAACTAGAATATTTTATAATTAGGAAACGAAAAAAAAGTTTTAAAATTTTAAATATTATTAAAACTGATAAGAGACATTGATTATTTAAAATATTTTTTTAGGGAGAACTAAATATTAATATTATTAAAAAATATTATTTGATATATTTATAAAAAGTTTTTAGGGAGTGGCAGTCTCCCATACCACCCCCTTCCCTCGGTCCGCCCTGGAGGAGTTCAGGAGGACTATTTGTTGTTGAAGGTTCAGCACCAGCGACAGCGGCGGAGAAGGCCCGGCATGTGAAGGTTTAGCACTTGCGGATGAAGAACTCGTCGCTTATCCCGACAACTTATATTGTAGAATGTAGATTGCCCGTGTCAGTGTCACCGTGAGTTTGTTTTGTCAAATATAATAAAATTATTCGTTTGCTTGACCCACCAATTTAAGGGAAATATTATTTTTCTGTTAGAAATCAAGAGAGAGAAAAAAAGAATAAGGCGAGAGAAGATATTTCACATTAGGATTCATCATATTTCTCTGACTACAGGAAGACTATTTATTTTTTCCGCCGCAGAAGAACATTATTTCCCCCAATTTAAATCTCAAAAAATTTGGTGAAAGATTTGGTTAATGATGTGTATCAAAATATTTGTGAGCAAGTAATGTAACTCGGGAGAAAAACCATTTTAAAATTGTTGAATAAAAGAATTACCCGTTTAAAGTTGATTGGATAAGTTTTTCCGAAGTAGTGCAGTCAAACATGTCACCTATCTTGACAGAACTAGTCCCGTCACTGATACTGACGGGACTCGTGCCACGTCAGCGCCACGTAGACACTCCAATTATCGTAAAGTTTCGGAAGGCCATAACTTGTGACTCGGGTATCCAAATTATATGATTTTTTTTTGATTTCACATAACTTTTCGTGATCTACGCAATGAAACCTCATTTGATATATTTTATATCCCACAAACATAGTTTGAATTTATAACAATTGTACCACAATCATAAGAGTGTTTATCCATAAGATCTTCAAACTGTGTTTGTGAGAGATAAAATATGTCAAATGATGTGTCATTACGTAGATTTCGAAAAGTTATGTGAAATCAAAAAAAAAAAATCATCTGATTTGAATACCCGAGTCACACGCTGACGTGGAACGAGTCCCGTCAGTATCAGTGACGGGACTAGTCCCGTCAGCATAGTTGACATGTTTGACTGCATTACTTTGAAACAATTTATCCAATCAACTTTAATCGGATAATTTTTTTGTCCAAAAATATTAAAAGAGTGCTTTAGCCAATGTAACTCACATATAATTGTCCTCACTTCAAAACTAATATAAAAAATAAACTATATAATTGGGTGTACTCAAATATCAATGCGATGCAATGATTATGGTACGTGCTGCAACTGTAGACCTACCGCTGCCGTATCACCTTCAGATTTTTGCATTTCTTATCGATGTCATATGCAAGTTATACACTAGAGGATCGCCTCATTAACTGTCAGTGATACTCACTGTCACTGGAAAGGATGCTAGGAAATATCTGAGTTCATGTCTTGCCGAGACTAGAATAATAAGATATCTTAATCTTTTTCAATATTGGTAGTCATAATTAAGACCGGACCACAGTCGGATCTAGGACTGGGTTAGAGTTGGCCACGGTTCCTTCATATTTTAATAATACTTATACGTTATTAGAGCTATAAATTAGCCCCTCTCTCAAATTAAAGAAAATTCCGTCTTCCACCTAATTATCCCTTGTTTTTCTCATTCTATTGCTACTGTTTTTCTTTATTTTTTTCTTTAAATAAAAGTGTGACAGTGTTATTGTTTCCTTTACTTAAGAAATCGATTTCTCTTGATCCTTTCATTATAAATCAACAAACACTGATTTGTACTTTATAGGCTGCACAAGGTAAGCAATTTTAGCTGTGTTTCTAATATTAGCTTGTTCTATTTAAAATTTAAGAAAAACAATTTTTGTTTTGAAAAAAATAGAATTATACAAAAATATGCTTCTTTGTATTTTTTAATCATTTGACACAGTCATTAATTGGATTTACAGCTTCTTAATGTGAAATAGTAATACAGTAATTTCAATTCATAACTATTTAGTACTCATAACTTCAATGGTTAGTAGTACAGTAATTATTTGTACCCACTCTTCAAATTTATATCAAAATTACTGAAAGAATTTATCGGCCATGAAGATATATAATTAAGAACAATTTTTGAAATCGAATGAAAAATCAATTTTTTGGTGATTCATTGATTATATATTTTAAAAAAGAATCTGTTTTAAATTTTAGCATAAATTCAGTTATAGAATAGTTTAATAATATTAAAAAAATGGAAAGCGAGAGTTAAGTGAACTGATCTTCATTTTTGTAATAAAATTCTTTCAAATTTTTCATATTATACTCATATTTTATTTTAAGTATTTTTATTTATAATATTTTTTGTCCCTATTATAAAAAATCCTTTCTCTGCCACTATCACCAACTTGATTTATCGAAATAAAAGTTTTTAATATAAATTATTTTACTTTAAACTCACTTTTACTTAAAAATTAATTTTATGAAATTATATAATTATATAATCTAAAATTAATTTTATAAGTAATCACCAAGCATACAGTAAATCGTGAAATTATTTGGACCACTTCATTTATGGACTCGTTGCAGCGGGCAGCGGCAAGGTAAGAGTATTTATTATATATTTTGCTTTATAATAACAGGACCCCATGATTTCCTTTTAATTTCGTCATGATAGCTGTGGTCTGAACCCTAAAGCACTGTCATTTGCTAAGTTGATGAGGACATGATAGAGACCCCCTTCTACTGGGGGACCTTAACAAGGGAAATACCTTAAAAAGGGACGGAGGAGAGGCCTTGTCCATTTATGTTGTCATAATACCTTTTAACCTTTATGCTCACCAAACTCGACTCTACTTGCAAGTTGCTAACAATGTAGTTCGGCATTCCACATTGTCGTTAACTCGTAACCCCCCAAGCCAAAACCCAAAAGTACTTTAAAAAGTTTGCACATTTATAATTGTGAAATACTAGCTTCGTATCGTAAAAAAATAATATCTTATATCATAGACATAGGGTTTATTTTTAAAATATAATTAAATAAATAAATGAGTAGATTTCACATACTTTATATCTATGACATAAAATATTAATCTCTTGTAATATAAGACTGATATTCTCCTTTATAAAATTATTCAACTCGTCCCAAACCAAATAAAAAATTTATTTAGATTTTTTACATTCAGTCATTTTTAATTCAAATAGTTGCATTATGTTTGGCTAGCTATATTTTAGCGACAGTTTAACTCATTTGATAACATAAGCTAAGTAGGTAAAAAAAAATGACTTTAATTCTTACCAAATATAATTTTTGACAAATACAAATTTTTTTAACTATAATTAAAGGGTTTTATTAACCTCATGTTAAAAGAGATAGTTATCTCATGTCATATAGATAAATTTGTGGGTTCCACCACCTAAAAAAATAAAAGAAAAAGATGGCACAGTTATCGAATGGTGTGTAGGAGATAAAACTTATCTTATGTAAAATGAGAATAGTTTTTCCCATAATTAAATTACGATTCGATATATTAGTATTGTTCTGGATAGGCCATTTACATAGGCCCAACCACTGGGCCCAGTCAAAAGAGTCCACTTCTAGAAGGAAGCATAGGATTCTCCCTCTTCCCCATGCATATGGCTGCCCCTGCACACTAGCAGCTAGGGGTGTAAATGGGTCAGGTTGGCCCAGCCCAACTTACAGTCCGACCTACATTGAGTCTGGCCTAACCCGGCCTTTTAGAAAATGTAGAATGGGCTTAGGCTTATAAGAAAACATTTTTAACAAATAGGTCATAGGCCAATTTTGTAAAGCTTGGCCTAAAGTCTTGTAGGCTGACCTATTTAATTTAATAAAATAAAATAAAATGATAATATTTATTTTATGTGACAAAGTACCAATATCAACATAATTCTTATGTGCATCCCCGCTTCTCACTCTCGGCTTCGTCTGGGGTATTATGTTGACTCTTTCTTATTTGTCATTTTTGTCTTATGAGAAGTACTAGTGCATGTATGAATGAAACTTTCTTTGCTATATACAATTATTTTCTTTGCTTAGTATCTACAGTGGGAGGCCTACAAGGCCTGTAGGCCATGTTAGGCTTTCTTATTTTTAAAATAGGCCGGGCTTAACATACAAATAAAATCTTTAATAGGTCAGTAGGCCAGATAGGCTGGATTTTTTTACGTAGGTTTGGGCCAAAAAAGGCAAAGCCCAGCCCATTTACACCCCTACTAGCAGCGGTTCAGCATGCCTAGCCTTAAAAGGCTAAGGTGGCTAGGTGGATTAGAGCTCACACTCTAAATATCCCCCCTCACACTCTAAATATCCCCCCCTCCATTCCTGTCGACTTCACACACCCCTTTGATGCACACCGTGGAAAGGTCCACTAGTGCTTTGGTTTCTACCACTGCTACTATGGACTCCGACTCCCCCTATATCAATATACTTTACCCTCCATGTGACACATCTTATGTACACCAACAGTACAAGTATCATAACTAACTTAAAGATTATGGGTTTTCAATAGCAAACTCACTTGAAAGAGATAATTAGAATTAAAAAAAATTATAATAAGTCGGTGTCTACAAATTTGTTTAATCAAAATATTAGTTCGACATTTTTTACAAATGCTTATAAGAATTGTGAGAAAGTATTAATTTAAATGAAGCCTAACTATCATGCAGACCACTCACTATATAGCGCACGCGACATAGCTATTTATGTGAGATTAAGATGCGTACATTTCGTACTTTTTGTTTTGATTTTTTTTTTTTGAGGTTTTATAATTCTTATTTAATTTGAGAATTGAATTTTTTTTACATATCCTTTAATTTTCATACTGACATCGGTTTTATACAAAAAATAAATAAACATATGAATCTCACATATTTTTTATCTTTACGACATAAAATTTTAATTCTCATATAACTTGAGAATTATATACATATATTTTTATGTATATAAGGGAAATCATACTCTTATGTGACATGAGATTGATCTCTCATGTCACTCTCACTAGGAAAAATGTGCTTTTCTTTTTCATTTTTTTCTTCTAAAAATTGGTGGGGCCCACTTCATTTGTCTCTTAACATGAGAGAACTTCTCTCATACTACATGGGAAAAATAATCCCCTGTATATAATGATAGAGGGTCAAAAGCCAAAAAGAACAAACAAAACAACTCCAGAGAGAAAGTTGTTGCATCACTCTCAGCAAGAAAATTGGAACTAAGACATTCCAAGCAGACAAAATATTATAAGGGGGCTGAATGCATTCTTGGGGAGGGGGTTGAACCTTTAGCCAATGATCCTCGCACTCCGGATTAGTCCCATAGTCGGCTCAAAGAGTCGAAGCCGTGGGGAAACCGGGGGAGGCAACTCGCCTCAAAGAGGTAATTAGGGTTGGGTAACTCCAATATATATATGTGTGTGTGTGTGTGTGTGTGTGTGTGTGTGTGTGTGTGTGTGTGTGTGTGTGTGTGTGTGTGTGTGTGTGTGTGTGTGTGTGTGTGTGTGTGTGTGTGTGTGTGTGTGTGTGTGTGTGTGTGTGTGTGTGTGTGTGTGTGTGTGTGTGTGTGTGTGTGTGTGTGTGTGTGTGTGTGTGTGTGTGTGTGTGTGTGTGTGTGTGTGTGTGTGTGTGTGTGTGTGTGTGTGTGTGTGTGTGTGTGTGTGTGTGTGTGTGTGTGTGTGTGTGTGTGTGTGTATATAAGGGGGAGCATTGAAGGATCAAAGAAGGAAGAAAGAAAGGGGCGAAGAAAAGAGAAGAGAACCGAGAGAGAGAGAGATTGAATTTGCATGTAATGATTTGATTGATTTGTGATACAGAAGCAATGTTCTTTATATATTGATTAGGAAGTGAGTGACTCAACAACCATATAAGATGACATCTGTAACTGAAAGCTTAACAGAAAGCTAACCAATTGACAGCTGGCTAACCACACTAAAACTAATTACAAATTAAGCTCATAGGCTAAGATACTCAAAAGCTAAGACACGGAAGCAAGTAATGCTAATACACCCCCTCAAACTCAGAGCCGGTGATTGAAGGATGTATAATCAACAACCCTGAGTTTGTCATGAAGAGAGATAAATCTGGGAGCTCCAAGAGGCTTAGTAAGCGTATCAACAATTTGATCTACTGCTGGCACATGAAGAACATGTAATTCTTTAGCAATCACCTTCTCCCTCACAAAGAAGATATCGAGTTCCATATGCTTTGTACGAGCATGCAAGACAGGATTGTGAGATAGGGCCACTGTGCTGAGATTATCACAGTAGATAATAGGAGTACCAAACTGAATGTGCAGCTCTTTAAGTAAGGATTTTAACCAAAGAATCTTAGCAGTGGAAAGTGCAAGACTTCTATATTCTGCCTCAGTGCTAGAACGTGCTACAACTGTTTGTTTCTTTGACCACCAAGAGACAAGATTGGCTCCAAAGTAAACACAAGCGCCAGAGGTGGAACGCCTATCATCTGGATCAGAGGCCCAGTCGGCATCACAATATGCAGAGATGGAGAAGTGATTACTGGGATGACTGGGTTGCAGTATCACTCCATGTGCAAGAGTGCTCTTTAAGTACCTGAGAATGCGTTTAACAATGGTCCAATGTTCTTCCAAAGGTTGGGACATGAATTGACACATCTTGTTGACAGTATAGCTGATCTCTGGTCTGGTCAAGGTGGCATACTGCAGTGCCCCAACAATGGAGCGAAAATAGAATGAGTCATGATAGTAGTTGGATCCATTTCTCGACAACTTGCATCCAAATGGCATGGGAGTGGAGATTCCTTTGGCTTATGCCATGTGAGCCTTGACTAAGAGGTCTTTAATATACTTAGACTGAGACAGAAAAATAGCACCAGAAGATGATGATCTTTTGACCTCAATACCCAAGAAGTAGTCAAGTTCACCAAGATCTTTGGGGGCAAACAGAGAGTTAAGTTTAGTAATCAGATTCTGAACAAGAGGGGCATTGCTTCCAGTGACGATAATATCATCTACATAAACTAGCATGAAGACACATTGTCCATTGCTGCGATGAATGAACAAGGAAGGATCACACTTGCTACCAAAAAATCCTAGCTGCAACAATCCTCTTTTTAATTTGTCAAACCAAGCTCTTGGAGCTTGTTTTAGGCCATAAAGAGATTTCTTTAACCTGCAAACAAGAGACTTGTCATTAGAAGTGAATCCAGGGGGCTGTTGCATATACACCTCCTCCTCAAGAATGCCATTTAGAAATGCATTATTAACATCAAGCTGTCTTAAGGACCAACCATATGATACAACTATTGTAAGAATGACTCGAATTGTTATAAGTTTAACCACTGGTGAGAAGGTTTCATTGTAGTCAAACCCAGCTTGTTGGTGGAATCCCTTGGCAACAAGCCTTGCCTTGTACTTATTTATGCTGCCATCTGGATTTTCCTTCACACGAAAAACCCACTTACATCCTATTGCGCTTCTGTTGGGTGGAAGAGGAACTAAAGTCCAAGTATCATTTGCTTGAAGAGCATCATACTCAGCTTGCATTACTGAGAACTAGTGAGGTGTTGCCAAAGCCTGTTTAATAGAGTTTGGTTCAAGAGGTGTAATCATGACATGTGATTGTGAAGGAATAGAGCTTGAAGTCAGATTACAATGGTAGTATGAGAGGTAGGATGGGGGATGTGAGGATCGAGTGGAGTGTCTTACAGGACCATTTGCAGGCAGAGAAGGAGCAACACATGGGATTGGAGATGGTGCTGTAAGGGAAAATTGAGGTGATGGAAGCTGAGATATGAGAGGAATATGCAGTTCAGGATGGGAAAGAGGAGGAGATGAGTTATCTTCAAAGAAGGAAGAAAGAAAGGGGCGAAGAAAAGAGAAGAGAACACAGAGAGAGAGAGAGAGAGAAATTGAATTTGCATGTAATGAATTGATTGATTTGTGATACAGAAGCAATGTTCTTTATGTACAGATTAGGAAGTGAGTGACTCAGCAACTCAACAACCATATGAGATGACATCTGTAACTGAAAGCTTAACAGAAAGCTAATCAATTGACAGCTGGTTAACCACACTAAAACTAATTACAAATTAAGCTCATAGGCTAAGATACTCAAAAGCTAAGATGCAGAAGCAAGTAATGCTAATAAAGGATAAACAGATTAGAAGCGCAACATTAAAATTAATTTTTGCTAAAAGGTCAGTATCATACTTATTAATATTGGACGATACACAATATGATTCATAAGTTTAATGATATATATTGTAGGATGTAGCAAATAAAAATTTGTATAAAAAATGTGATAGTATATTGTACAATATAATACATATATCTTCAGTATAATATCAAATTTTAAGACGAGACACCAAAACTGATAGTATTAATGAAATATGGCTTAGTGTGTGTCATTCAAAAGGACATAAGTTGTGTCTTTGTAGTGATTTACATAGAGTAGAGTACGACTGGTTGTATTTTGTGTAATTATGAAAAATTAATTTTTTTCACTTTACATGTTAACGATGTGACTGAGAGATAGAAAAAATCTTTTCAATTTTACATAAATTACGACCACCGATCTTATTTTATGTAAAATACCTAAAATGACACAAGTTTGTGTTATTCAGAATGATATTTTTTTTTTCCAATGAAATATTCTAATAATGAAAACAAAAACGTGCAATGCGCACGGCACGAGTTAATATTAAGTAATTCATAACCTCCATCCGTAGCATGACATGTGGGGCATGAATGTACTGAACCATATCAATTATATGTACGGCTGTCTATTATTGGAACAAAATTTGTGAATTTGTAATGTAATGGAATTTTTTTAAAAAAAATAGTAAACTATTTACAAATATAAAAAAAGAAATTACCCACTTAAATACTCTCATAATACCAAAATTTTACTCATATTATTGGTAACATATGCAAGCGAAACCCTCGAATTAGCACCGATATATACTCTTCTTTTTTTAAAGAAAATAGTGTAATTTTTTTAAAAAAATAAAATAAAATGTGACAACTAACAAGTCAAAAATTTTAAATATTGTTCAGGAGGCCTTAGGTAGAAGAAAAAAAAATTTACCTAGAAATCACGATTTTTAGAATATGATGAAAAAAAAGAATTTTTCGAAAATATTATCAATAAGTTATTTGGTAGGCCAAAATATTCCTGAGAATATTTGGGTTAATTTTTTTGAAGTTATGTTTGGTTGCATTAAATTTTTCCTTGCCACACCACCCCCTGTATAATATTCTTGGGTGGAATTTTCAGAAAATTCCGCACACAACATAAAATCTCAAGAAAATCAGATTCCCAAAAAAAATTAGAAATCCTATACCAAATGTGGAAAAATAGAATTACCACTCTTAATTTAAATAAAAATAAAAAATCCACCACAAACGCCCCCTTAAGTATATCTTCAATACAATATCAAATTTTAATTTTAATTAGTTAATGCAAGTCGTAATTTGATTGGAGGTAAACCTTAATATGGAATGAATATCTTGAGAGCCTATTTGATACATTTCTTTTCTTTTCTTTTTGGTATCCATACATTTCTTTTTTTAAGTTTAAAAAAAAGTTACTTTTTTTTGTTTATCAAAAAAAAAAAGTTACTTTTAAGGTAAAGTTAAAAAAAAATAAAAAAAAGTTAAAAATTATTTGATGATTATATAAAATTGTTATCTAAAAAATTACTTAAAAATTGTTAATTTAAAAAAAAACACTCTTTATTTTTAAAAAGTTTATATAACTTAAAAAAATTTCTCCAAGGAGCTTTTTGGCCTTTTAAAAGAAAAATAAATTATTTTGATATCAAAACACTCATTTATAGCAAGAAATACTTTAAAAAAATAAACAAATAACTTCTGGAGAGAAAAAAAAAACTCATCAAAACGGGTTCTAAACATAAATAAATGAAGAAAAATAATAGAGAAAAATGATTAAAAAAATTAGGAGTTAAGTGTGTCAAATTCTTAATACTGTAATACTTCTATTTCATTCATTTTTTTCCTCATAATCAGATGTGTATTTATACACAAACTGTACATTCAAAATCCTAACAAACTAGATAAAATAAAGGAAACAAACTTCTGATTCTAAAGGAAACAAACTTCTAACTCTATCTATTTTGAATTTCAAATTGCTACATTCCAACACTCCCCTCAAGTTGGTGCATGGATGTCAATCATGCCTAACTTGCTAATTGCTTCTTCAAACACTTCCAGAAATTGCTGGTCAGTACATCTGCCAATTGATCTTCAAGCTGGAGCGTATACATCATAAGCAACAAGCTTGAACAAGAAAGACTAAGAAACATAAAAAAATGAGCGGGGGTTGTAACAACTCTACAACTCACCCTAAAGAAAAATAAAAAATATAATAAACTAAAATAAAATATTATCTATATCTCTACTACTCCCTCCCCTAAGATGAAGAGAGACTTCATCTTAGGAAGAATGAAAAATAAAATGAAGCTTCATGGAATACAAGTCGGAAAAATCGGTAGCACGGCAAAACAACTGTAATGATCATCATTCTGAAAAGTTGGTAAAGAGAATGTGCTGGAATGAACATCAGCTAAGGAAGGAAGGGCTGGCATGGACATCAGCCACCAAATATAAATGGTGCCGGGATGGACATCGACAAAATCAAATGTTCTGAAATGAACATCGGTAACATGAACCATGCTCCCCCTGAATAGGAAGCCAAAATTAAAGCCAAACAATGGCAAACTAAATACAAGTCAAATCAGACTTGAATAACACCACAAACATATGTGGGAATAAAATAAAATTGACCAAATACAAACCATAAAAGAAAATAAAAATAAAAATAATAAATCACCGAAGAAAATGAAATCACGGCCGGAAGAAACAAGATTTGAAAGTGGTTCGGTTCGATTCAAAATTGGTTCGATTCGGAAGTGGTTCGGTTCGATTAGAAACAAGATTTGGAAGGAGAAAAGAGACGCGACAGTAAAAGTAGCCATTATAAAAAGAGAAAGCGGGAAAATAGAGAGATTCTAGAGAGTGAGAGAGAGTGAAGAAGCAGAGAGAGAAAATTCAACAATTCAGAATGTGAAGGTGGAGAGTTTGAATTCAACAATTCAACAACAATTCAAAAATTCAACAATTCAGAAAATTCAACAATTCAACAATTCAGAAAATTCAACAATTCAAAAATTCAACAATTCAATTTGGGATCTTTGCGTAGAATAATGTTTTGGGGAACATGAAGAGGTTTGGAGTTTTCAGAAGCAGAGTTGGCCATTGAAGAAGAAAATGAACAATACGAATACAGTTAAAAAATGGTGTATAAAAAAATTATGACGATTCGGGGCTTCACAGTAGCAGCAAGTAAGTAAGAAAAAGAGAAGAAAATCCGGAAAATTCAAAAGAGTGAACCGGAGGAAGGAAGGGGAAAAGGTACAGATGCAAAGGAGATCTGGATGATCAAGAGATTTTAAAAAAATGATGGCAACGGATACTCCATTCATGGAGGGTGAAAAATTTGCTCTAATACCATGTCAAATTCTTAATACTGTAATATTTCTCTTTCATTCATTTTTTCCTCATAATCAGATGTGTATTTATACACAAACTGTACATTCAAAATCCTAACAAACTAGATAAAATAAAGGAAACAAATTTCTGATTCTAAAGGAAACAAACTTCTGATTCTATCTATTTTGAATTTCAAATTGCTACATTCCAACAAAGTGGTTTTAAAATTGGGTTTTAAATAAACTGATTTATTAGTTATTACCACTGAATAATAAGAGAAATTGTGATAAAATTCATGTAGTGGTGTTATTATAATGGGAAAAATATTTGTCATTTTAAAAAATATAACTTAGTGTCCTTTTAAATCCTAACTGTAGATTTTCGTCAATCAACGATTAGGATTTATTTGATTTTATTGCGAATTAATAATTAATTAATAAATTTGACTTAATAAATCCTAACCGTTAATTGACGAAAATCAACGGTTCATACCTAAAATGACATAAAATTATATCATTTAAAAGGACAAATATTTTTCCCTATTATAATTAATCAGAATAATATTTCTGCAGTTACTGCATATAAGTTATTTGCATTTACTCCCAAACGACGTTATTTTGGGATTGAAAAATTAAATAATTATATTATAAAACTATAATAACCATGAAATAAATTAAAATTACAAAAATACCGTGATCTCCGTCCCAAAATGACGTCGTATTAAGCTTACTGCATATAACTTATTTGCATTAACCGCAGAAAAAACGAAGTCATAATTAATTTCTTTAACAAAATGTTATTGGAATCATGATTATTTCTTAGATCGTATAATAAAAGAAGGGTTATGTTTATACATGAGATAAACAACTTTCCAACACACACAAAGGAGTTGAGTCCAACTATTCTTTTTTCTCTCTCCTTTTACCTGTGGGTCCTACTTATATTTTTATTTCTTCAACATAGATAATTTTTTCCTACAATATAAGAAAAATATATCCAAGTTACGACTTTTTTTGTGTGTGAAAAGTTACGACTTTTTTATATCATTACTTGTGCGAATAAGTTTGCATTCAATTCGAATATTACATCACTTAAATTTATTTATTTATTTTAATTATTACAGACACCAGACTTCACAGTTCCTCTATGCACTTTTGTTATTCATAATGTAGTTTGACGAACTTATTTCTTAATGTAAAAGTTTTTTGTTAGGAATTTAAAACATGGTTAACCACACGAGTTTGTCAGGTGAGCATAAGTCAAATATAAGTCTCTTCGTATTATTACAATAGTGACTAATTAAATCATTAGTGAACTTATGACATATGCATCTTAAATCACTTTATCTTTAATTTTACATGCAAAAAAATCAACAACAAGAAGTATAGAAAACACCAAAAATAGTGACTTATAAAAATATCTAAGTATTACAAAATTATTTCTTTGAGAAAATAATCTTGCTAATATTTTCTTTAACTCTCTCACACTAGAAAGAGCTTTCCCTTTAAATTCTTTCTCTAAAGCATTTGTTATAATTTTTTAAGTGTGTTTAATTTAAAACTTGTTCAAGCACCCTTTATACAGATAAAGTTTCATCTAATAATATCAAAGCTGATAGCCACCATCCTAATATGTTTTCCATGTGAAAAACAAGTAACTTATCATATTTGAAATTAATAATCTACCGTGTCCTTACAAAAAAAAAAAAAATCCCAAATAGAATTGTAAACATTATTATATATTTTTTGTATTTAAGTAAAGAGAACGTTATATTTATAAACTTTTTGTTTATAAACCCTGACAAATTATATTATGTCTGACCGGTAATATATTCTTGAGTAGGATATTACCGGTCAGACATAGTGTAATTTATAAGTTTGTAAAAAAAAATTTTGTAAATGAATGCTTCCTCTTTAACTAATATCTGTTAGAATTGAGTATCCACACAGATGCAAGAGACAACCATACTTGTCTATCTACAAAAAAAAATTCTTTTCTATTCTTGCTTTCTTGCTCTTTCTCTTTTTTCTCTTGATCTACATTTCATACAAACTATCAAAGGCTATTTATAACCTATAAAACTGACCAACATAACTCCACATATAACAATTAACACCCTCATTACTTTATAACTGACTCATTAATATTCTAACGGATATTTAAAATTTATCCCAACAAAATTCCTCCATAAATTTTAAATTCTTCTTTCTTTATTCGCGTTGCTTATGCTTTTCTTCAACTTTCTGATCACGCCTATTTTCTTCAATCTTGATCAATTTGATATTTTTATTTTATCTCGTGGCTTCTTCAATTTAATATTTTTAGTTTTATTAGCAGGACTTTCCTTGTTTCCATTCGCTATATCTTTTTTACGTGCAATTTGTCAGTTTCCTTCGCCACTTGATCATTTGCTTTCACAACATGTACCCTAAAACACAATTAGGGTACCTTGTTTATTGTTTTTACATCCCAAAATCAAGGAAGAGTAGAGGAGAGAAAAAAAATAGCTAAGAACATCTTATAACACACCCAAAAGAAAGAGTACATGTGCTTCAAGCGAGAAACCAATCAATCATAGCAGCTTGTTTCTCAGGATCAATATCACTAAAATTCAGAAAATCCTTTTCCCAATCATCATCATCCCACAGCCAAGTCAACATTTTTTCATTGTTTTCCCACGACACTGACTCCTCTTTATGGTTCAACTGTATGAAGCTCTCCCAATCCCAGTAATCATCCATGGAAGAGCAAGAATGTAACTCCCCATTCGAGCTGTGATTCACACTACTCTCTGGGTCATCACTTTTTATCATTTTGTCAGTACACGTGTCCCCATTTTCATTTCCCACGACATTATCATTGCTGTCTCTTTCTTCCCCAATGGTCAAAACCCCACTTGCTTCCATAAAACATGTGTCCATGATGTCATTAAAACAAAACACCTCACCATCATTAATAACATCCTGACATGGTCCTAACAAATCGTCAGTTTCTTTCTCACCGTTGAGGCACTGTGTAATGGCTCCTTCTTTATCTTCTTCAGTAATTTCTTGCTGATAGGAACTAGTGCTTGACCCATCAGCTAGTTCTTCTCTATCTATCTTGTCTTCCTTTGCAGGGTCCAAAACCATGAAATCCATTATCATGCTAGAACAGTTTTCGCTCTCTAGTGTAGGGGTTGGAGGAAGCGGAACTAGTTCATTATTTTGATGAGTGACACTTTGTTTAACACCATTTTGGGCATAACTTTTGTTCTTCTTCATGGCCCACCGGCTGGTTCTACCACCTCTCCGCTTGGGAGGAATATCGACGATCACTGGCTCGGTGATGTCTTTATTAATTGACCCTCGGAAGCTGTAAACTTTCCTGCTCAGGTGTGAGTTCCAGTAGTTTTTTATCTCATTGTCTGTTCTTCCAGGCAAGTGACTTGCTATCAAAGACCACCTGAAGTTACCAAGGCAAAAAGCTTTATCACAAAATAATGCATCCTATATATTCGGAAAACATTTTCTCCTTTTGATAAAAATAGAATTATTTTTGTATATAATGAGAGATCATTTTGGGGTGTGTAATAAAATTTTAATTTATTTTAAATGAGAATTATAAAACCCATGTATATATAAAAGTAGAGAAATGTTTTTCTCATCCATTTAAATTATGTGTATAACACACAAAAAAATGAATTTTTGCACTGAAGAGAGAAAAAAATGTGGACCTCATATTAAATGTTACAGACACAAATGCAAAAAATATATATATATAAAAGTATATTATTATAATGAATTTTATTTTATTCATCGATATTAAGAAAAGTTAATTTTTTCCATTGGACATCAAATACCTAACAAAGTAAGAAATTAATTAATCTTCTTACCCTACAACTTGTGTTGTAATATTTTTATTTGTAACGTTGTTCGTTATATAAAAGGAAACTTTTATTATTGCACCATGGGACACGCCTAAAGTAGGAACTAGTGAACAGTGACATTTAATGCAGTGTTCAGAAGGCATTATTGAATAAGACGGCATTACTATTTCTTTTGGTGAAAAGGACTGCATGCATTGATCTTTTAACCCTATCTCCGATATATGTATATATTAAGTTAATAAATATTTTTCTCTTACATATAATTCAAAGCTGCAGTTCACTTTATATTTTTTTTTCTCTTTTTTATTTATGAGTGTAGAAGATTAATTTTTTTTTAAGGAACATGAGAAAAGATTATCTCATATATATTTTTTGGGATACTACTATCTCCGATATTGAATGATTGGTTTATCCGGCTGTCAGACAATGTATTATATATTATATTCAGTGCACGAGATACATGCATCGTCCCGATCTGTGTCTTCATTGGTAATAACTTTTGTGAAGTTGTTCTCAATATAATTTGTGTAAATTCAGAAAATAAAAGCTTAACTCTTTATTAAAAAATATTAGCAAAATATTATGAAATTTTCATTCGATAAAAAATAATGATGTGTCAAATTTAGGTTCATTAGAATGAAATGAAACAAAATTATTATAATTAAACTGTAATAAGATTTTAATGCAATTATTTGATAAGACGGAACAATAAGAATTGTAATTTTATTATAATAGCTTCATTCCATAAACTAAATTCAGAAATAAAGAGAGGATCAAATAAAATGGAATAAAATAGACTTTCATTTCTAGCAATGTAAACATATATGGCCATCTACTCAATTATTTCTCATTGTCTTTGTATTTTAGCTGTGAAGATTAGGAACGGAGGTTTTCCTGTTTCTTTTAAAGGAAAATATGTTTATAAAATCGCATGATATAAAATTGTCTCAAATATATATAAAAAATTGAATGAAATTCACTTTTTTTTCATACCATCGTGAGAAAGTTATTTCTTTTTTTGAATCATAGAAATAAATGGGTTGGATCTTAGAAATATGCATCAAATTAATTTTGATACGAACCTATTGCCAAAAGAAGCATGCAACTTAACGATGATACTTTCCTCTTCCGCAGAAATGTTCCCTCTTCTGAGATCAGCTCTTAAATAGTTAATCCATCTCAATCTGCAACTCTTCCCACATCTTAGTAATCCTTAAAAATCCCAAAAATAAAATGCCAGTCAGAGAGAGAAGCCAATCACTTGCACAAATTAGATCTTGAAGCTCACAAAAACAAAAAAACAAAAAACAAAAAGGGTAATAACGGTATTAACACTTTGAATAAACATATTTAGTACCTGCATTTTTTGGCAACGATCTCCAGGAACCTTCCCCATTGACTTGAATGTACTTGGTCAAGATTTCGTCTTCCTCTGCTGTCCACCTCCCTTTCTTCAAGCCCACTTTCTCACAACAAGGAGCCCTTCCCATATCGTATGAATGTAATTTGTCCAATATCTGCCACTATATGTTTATACAAATATAATGCAGACAACAAATTGAAAGGCTAACGTTGGAGATGGCTACCTCACTTACTATGAATTGTGCTAGCAAAGGGTGTGTCCATGTGTGTTTGTCTGGTTCTGACTATAGGCTAAAATTTCAAGCTGTAGAGAAGCTATTTATAGAGGGGCAGTGGCATTAGGCAGAGTGGGGCTATTGACGGAGTTATATCTCAGTGGTGGTAGAGAGTGCCACGTTGATACTATCTCAATGCTACAGTCGTGGCTCTCTCACAGTCGAGAGACGAGAGCCTCGTGACGGGACCTTCCATTCTTTTATTTATTACTCTTTTACTTTTATAATAATGACAAAATTGATAAATTGTTAATCTTCTAAAATTAAGAGAATCGGTTTCTCTAATGACATTGTATCCAAAATGTGTAACTTTTTAAAAACATGTAATGTTAGAGACAAATATTTTAAAAACTGGATACACAGTAGAAATTATTTGTGATTTTAAACTTTTTTTTATAAAGTGTGATTTTATACTTACATAATTTTGTATTTTTATGCATATTTATTTATTTTTTAGATTTTTTTTCTCTACCATATTGTCTTATTCTTTCTCCTCTGGAATTTATGGAGGAGAGAATGTAAAAAGTCAATAAATATGTATTAAAATATGATTATTTCACTTTTTTTATACATCAGTTTGTTCTTTTAAAACGGTATATGTTTTTCTCAATAAAATATGATAATTTACCAAATTCTTCCAATTTTTTTTTTCATAATCTCATCTCGTCTATCACTTGTCTTTAAAAAGTAACTAAAATTTTGGTTATACAAAAAAAAAAAAAAAAAAAAAAAAACTATGTTGCACCGGGGACAGTTCCCTTAAAATAAATCTTTAAATTTGAGAAACAATATAGAATCATATTAATAGCTCATGCATTTCTAGTTACCGTAGTCGTTTTTTATATTATGATTAAACAAAGCGAAAAGTGTTTATCCTTCTAAATAACACAACTTATATTTTTTCACTCTTTCACAAAGAAGTGAGACCCACATCTTTATTTTTTTGTCAACTCTCACTCCTCCTATATCTATCTCTTTCTTTCTCTTAAAATGACATAATTTTACATCGTTTAAAATAACACACACTTTACCATTAAACAAATTCAATGCGATCGACATTGTTATATAGCTAAGTGATAGTTATTCTTTATGTTTCCCCGACACTCACATCACACGTCGACAAGTTAATTTAAAAAATGTCATATTTTGATATGTTAGGACACGTTTTGATATTAAAGAATATTTTCAATATATATAATATGGGATATGTTATATTTACAAACTTTTACAAACTACACTAAGTATGACCGCTCATGCTTCAATCAAGAGTGTATGACAGGTCATACTTGGTGTAATTTGTAAAAAAAAATTGTAAACATATCTTACCTCATATAATATAAGTTATATTTAATACATATAACAATCAATAATAAATCATATAACTAATCAAATATTCAAATTTCATAACATAAATATAAATAAAAATAATTTTTCGTACCTTATTAATTTTTATATTCATAACTAAAAAAAAAAAGAACATGTTAGATGCGTGACGAAAAGTTGACCGCGTATCGAAAAAAGTTGACTGCGTATTCAAAAAAATATGTTAAAATGTGTCAAAGAATTGACCACATGTCCCAAAATATTGATCACTTGTCCAAAGCTTGTCAGAATATGTTGGAGCGTGTCAATGTCCGACACATGTTCAACACACATTTTTTATAAAAATTTGTGAGTCCACGTGTCACAGTATTGCGTATACATTTGACAAATTATTTGTCAAAAAGTACGTGAACGGACCACATCTTTACATTAAAAATTTAACTTAAAAAAAATTTAAAAATGTACGTGAACGGACCACATCTTTACATTAAAAATTTAACTTAAAAAAAATTTAAAACTGGGTACGATATGGTGGGTGGAAACAATAACTTGAATTTCCGCTTTTTCTTTTTGGAAGACTTGACAAATGACAACCATTTTTGGTCCGTAAGGGTGGCATTTTCAACCAATCAGGTGAGTATTCTATACGAAGATGGGCCATGGAGTGAGCTACCTTGTTTCCACCTCCTTGTACATGTTGTCAGGATATGCTTCTAATTTGGCAAGTCATGAATTTTATTTTTTATACGCTAAATCACTTCATACTTAATTTATTTGAGTCTGTTTTGAACCAAATTGAATAATATTGAGTACGGTATAAGAAAACTGAGCTTAATTGAATTGTGTCAGAATTTATTGCTTAACCTTGTAAACTTCAAAAAAATCAATCTTTCTCTCTCTTTTTAGCATAACTTTAATCTTGGTCCCATAGGAAAATTAAGAATAAAATTTATAGCTTTCATCGAGAGTTCAAGATCACATGAATGCATAGCTTTAGAATTTAAAATTATTTGGATTTGGATTCTCTTATGGTAAAAAAATAACATAATTATGTGAAAAATTATAACCAAACAAAAGTAGATCAATAGTAATAAAAAAAGAAAAATTATATTGAAATAAGTAATTACAAAATTATAATCGTTAATTTACTTTTATATAATTGTGATCTTTCCACTTAATCATATTTTTTTTCACATGAATAAATTCATTTTCAAATTATTTAGAACATCTCTACCAATATATATAATTATATAAAGAGAGAGAAAAGACGCAGACATTAAGGGTCTGTTTGATTGTGTTCTAGTTTTTTTTTTGTTCTTAAAACTGTTTTGTAAAATAGTTATGAAAACAGTTATTTTTTATATTTTTTTTTCTTTTTGAAAGTTAAAAACTAAAACAGAAAACAAAAACAACTCAGACATGTTCTCTAAATTTGATTCTAAAAACAAAAAATCAGTTATAGTTTTCAAAATATTTTTTACAAAACAGATCTTATCAAACGAATTTTTTAATTTTTTTATTTTGAAAAACTAAAAACCTATTTTTCATGTTAGAATTGGGCATACTATTCAGATATATAGTTCACTAATGCATTTTTTTTTCGTAGATAATTAAATATTTTGAAAATATATAATTATAATCGGGTTTTTTTTCAAGACATGCATTCGGCGTACTATTCAGCCCATATATATAGTTCACGGTTTCTTATGTCAATGCAATTTTTTTTTTTCCGCAGCAATAAGTTATAATTATATATTTTTTTTTTAAAAAATATAATATATAAAGCTCGATTTTTTTTTTTTTTTTTGTCTTTTTTTCGTCAGCAGATAATTTCTAAAGAGAAAAATAAAGGAAAAAAAAGCAGGTTAAAGATTATAACTATATATTCCCATAAATTTATAGTCATAATCGATTGCTGTAAAAAAAAATTTGGAACAACATAAAAAATAAGAGAGCCATAGTTTATAATTTTTTTTTTTATACAATATATAAATTAAAAATATTATTTAATATTAAAACGTATGATCAAAAAAATTATATACTTTTGATTAGTATCGCGTATGATCGGTCACATAGATTATAACTATATATTCCCATAAATTTATAGTTATAATCGAATTTTTTTGTAAAAAATAACAAATTTTTTAAATTTTTTTTTATAACATTCCCTAATATGAATGTCATGAACCTAAAACTAGTAGTTAATTAAAGCGAATAACTAACCTACAATTTTTAATCAATTCAAATTCAAACAATTAAATCGTCTAAATCACACTACAAAATAAATCAAGAGAATGTGATAGGAGATAGTGGATAACGACGTCGAAGAGTTCAAGATTGGGTGGTAAAATGTAGAAATTTGATGAATATTTGAAGAATAATAATTAGTGTTTATAGTTTAATAACTTTTATGTTCAGATTTAATTGAATAATAATGATAAAAAAATATGACCAAACAAAGAAATGACTTCTGTAATGTATAGAATGAATACAATTAAAATAAATTTAGAAGCCATCGAAAATTTATCTTAATGACATGCAATAGTAATGTTTGAATGAAAGGAAATACTACAACACTATTATGCTGAGCTAATATTTTACTTATCGGTTTGAAGTTTCTTATGTTGTAGAAGAAAAAATTATTTCATACACACATAAAAATTTGTTACCCATACGAAGAGAAGAGAAAGAAAAAACATGGGTTCTACACATTTTTATGTGTGTGTGAGAGAAAATTTTATCTTCTGCAGTATAAGAAACATTAATATCATGTTAAAGGAGATAAGTTATCATATGTCATAAACATAAATTTGTGTGTTCCATCACCTGAAAAAATGTGGCACTGTTATTGAAGAGTGTGTAGGAGGAAAAATTATCTCATGTAACATGATAATCATTTTTTCCTTTATTTATTAGCATGTTTAAATTTTAGATTTAATGCTTCTCATATTATATGAGATAATTTATTTCTTAAACATATATAAATGTGTGTGAACCTATGCGGAACTATGTGAATAGAAGAAAAAAAAAGAACTTTATACATTTTTATATGTGTAAAAAATAAATTTATTTAGAAATATTAATATCTTAAATTTTTTCCAAAATAAAAGTACGATCAGTTGTTAAAAAAAAAATTAAAAATCAACGCGATCCACGAGGATTAATAAATACAAAAACAACGCCATTCGCGTAGAACAAAAGAAAAAGTAGAGCATTTATTATTCTAAATACCACGTTTTTTTAGGTGATTCTTTTAAATAACACAACTTATATCATTTCGTTCTCACTAATGCGGCGGGAAATAAAAAATTCTAAAGTGATGAATTATTTTCTAAATTTAGAAAAAGATGTACCGAGTTCCGTACATCTGATGTACCAAAGATATTCTCCACATAGAGGAGGACTCACATCTTTATATTTTGTTGTCCACTCTCTCTCTCCTCATTTATTTATCTCTTTCTCTCACTTAAAATGACACGACTTTCATACTAATGATACACACTTTTTCCTTCTTTTAATATAAATGAACGGGTAAAAATAGGACAGAAAAATAACAAAAAAAAAAAAGAAATTATATTATGAGGGGGAGTTCCAAGTTATTGGACAGTACTCGACTATAAAAAAATATTTCCAAAAAAAAAATAAATCAACGCCATTCACGTGTCCATACAATTCTGACAACATTCTGGGATTTGTAATTCACCAATAAAGATGCGAGCCATATTAATACCAAAAAAAAAAAAAAAAATGCGAGCCATATGCCAAAAAAATTGAAGGACGTATATGGGCCATGGCAAATATCATGGAAATGGAATCAGGCTCGGCCATAGGGGCGACGCCACTAAAGTAAATATCTCCCAGTTTACACGCAGACACACAATTAAAACACATTCGAGATGTTTAAAAAAAAAAAAAAAAACTCATTTGAGATTAATCCCTCTTTCAGCATCAGAGTACGAGAATAATGGGATTATTTTACAAGAGATGTTTTTCTAACATTTGAACTTTCTGTTTTTGTTTCAAGCAACTAAAATTGCTTACCTCCTGAACCCATTCATTTTAAGTAGCTTAACATAGTTTTAAATTATACGCTAAATAAAGTTATATTAATTTAAATATTCAATATAAATCTTTTAATGAAAAATGTATAAGTTACCTGTATAATTGCGTATGTTATTCAAAATAATAATAATAAAAAAGTTACTAATAGACTATCTTATTCTCTTAACACGATGCTTGGTTAAGCTCTTTTATTATTTATTTTTCTCAATTTCTATTTGCCAATTATCACCTAATAACTTTCATCAAGTAATTTTATTTAGGTCTATTTATTTTTTTTTTTTATTAAAACATGTAAACAAAATTTAAATTTTAAATAATTTTTTCAAATAATGAAACATAAAAACATTAAAAAATTGTTTTAGCGCTTTTCTCATAAAAAGCATCTAAAAAATATCTAAAAAAAAAGTTTGTATTCTCTCGGGAGAATATAGTGTAGTTTGTAAACAAAAAAATTTATAAATATAACCTCCCCAAGTATTTTTATCATAAAAGTTTAAATAAAGAGTTCATTAGTTTTAAAATTTAATATTCCACCTTACCTTCTTTTTTAATGGCATTCTAATTCATGTTGCTTTAATATCTCACTTCAAGAAATAATATCTTCTACCAACAATAATTGATTCAAGTGGTAAAAAGCTTTTTTCTCTTAATTACATGTATCTACTTTGAGCCATTGAATAGAGTAAACGGTTAAATTTATAAAATTTTAAAATAATATTCAAAATTACAAGAGTCAATAAAAAAAAGAGTAAAATCTTTTTTGCGTCCCTAACAAAAATTACGGTCCTCGCTTTCGTCTCTTACAAAAAAAACCTATACTAGTCTTTTTTTACGGACTAAATTGGACTTAATTGAATTTATGAGGGATTACATTTTCAAAAAACTACAATGGTAGAGGGACCAAACATTGATATTTTTTTTGTAAGGGACGAAAGTAGGGACCGTATTTTTTGTTAGGGACCAAAAAGAACAAAATTATACAATGATATTAATAAAAAAAATAAAACCTACTATGGTTTTTTCAATCAGTAAAACATAATATAATTTTTAACAAACATTCGAAATTACTAAGTAATAGCTCTCCACGTATCTAAAGCTATAGTAGTCCTTCATGCATTAGCATTTTCTTGTTTTTGCTATTTGATTTGACCAATGGATTGAAAATTATATTTTTCATTTGATATCAAAGTTATGGCCCAAGTTTTTTATTTATTAAAATAACTCTAAATTTACATATAGAACATAAATTTCATAATAAAATTTTAATTTATAATTTTTTCAATTGATCTTGGAAACCTTGAGATTTTTTTTCTACGTGATGAGAGTTTTCTAACTATATATCATATGCATGTTTTCATTAAGTATTCTAAAATTATTTCGAATCTGAATTTCTGGATTTTGTTACATGAAAGTTTAGAAAATTTCTCAAATTATTTTTAATCAATATATTGAAATCTTTAATTGCTTTGGGGCTTTTGATAAATAAGTTTTTAGTTATCTATTTACACAAAAATTGTTTTAAATTGTTTCCTATAACGAAGTAATTTCGTTCATGAATGTATTGTTATGAAATATAGGATTTATATTATGAAAGTTCAAATCTTTCTTTACATTGATATTGTTTCATTGATATAGAACAAAAAGTTGGTTTGAGGATTTTAGTTCCCATGTTCCTTTCCCATTGTTTTATGTGTTTTTTAATAGAAAAGTCACACATTTTTGTGACAAGAAAAATTACGACCCATGACTTGAAAATTAGTTATTAAACTTCCAAAAGCTATAAAAAATCGCTCAAAAATTGCTGCTTTTGAGATTAATTGTATTAGAATCTTGTTGTTTTTGGGTTGTTTTGTGATGAAAATCACTCAAGAATCTAATAGTCTTGAGCTTTGACGAAGCTCCTATGGCGGAACCCGATTTCAAGCAGTCAATCCGCTAAAGGAAGAAGAAGACACTGCAATAGAGAAATCGCAAGAAATCCTTAGGGTTAAGGTGAGATTGTGAGAGAGACATCATATTTATATTTATCACTAAAACGTCTCACAAAATGCACATCAGTAGAAAACTCATTAAAATCATCAATTTTTTGAATATTACAAGATTATTTTTCCTTTATTTAAAATCATGTTTGAATACAAGTGGATTTGGATAGACTCTAAAATAATATTTTAAAATCTTAATCAAATACCACGTAACTTTTTTCAATTCTTTAAAATCTTAATTGAATACCATTGGATTTTTTTGTCGAAAAAAATCAATTAAATTCATTAAAATCTCAATCTAATACATTTTTCTTAGACAAAATTATCTAAAGTAATTAGATACTCATTTTCTATACTAAAATCTCTTTTAAAATAGTACGGAAAAGACTTTCTTTGAAGTGCCACACATATTAACACAAAAGTCCAGCTTCTTTTCTGGGCCGTTACATGGAGTCCAACTTGATTTATATCTGTGGACTAGAGGCCGAGGCTTTGCAGTTGCACTGGGCCTCCGACAAAAGGTTGCGAAGGAGCAAACGACAAAAGCAATATTGTAAACAGCAAACCGCTACATTTTTTAACAAGAAACAAAAGGCTAAAATAGTAAATTTATCTTTCGGGGGAATTTCCAAGTCGTTAGGACTTAGGAATAGGACCAGGTGGAGGAGATGCATGCGTAAATGAAAAAAAGGGCAAAATAGAGCATCGACAAAATCTGACGTGGAGATCCAGGATTGGTTGGAACAACCAAAGCCTTACGGTGATTGGCCAGTTTCGAAACGAACACGTTGTAAAGCGTAGTGTCGACTCCATAGTCAAGTCTTTGGCGGAATCACTTTCAGTTCTGCCACTGTAAAATATGCAGCCACAAGAGAAGAAGCGATTCAATAACCAATAATCAATAATCATACGCACAGAAACATTTGATTTCTCATCCCTAATTTTGATTGCAACGAGATCCGAGCGAGAATAGCTGAGCCCTAAAATTTCATTTCGGAGAGATCCAAGTCTCTTGTTATCTTCATGGCGCATCGAAGCGCCAAGCTGTTGTCCCTTCTTTGCGCTCTCTGCTATTTTCTCAACGCCATTGCTGCGTACTCTCTCTCTCTCTCTCTCTACTTTCTCTTCTTTTTAATTTTCCCTGGAAAATGCTCAGTTACTAGTAAGAACAATACATCATATGATATGTTGTGCATTGCAGTAAGAGCTATTACGATACACTTCAAGTATCGAAGGGTGCATCGGACGAGCAGATAAAGAGAGCATATAGGAAGCTGGCATTGAAGTACCATCCTGATAAGAACCAGGGCAATGAGGAAGCTAATAAGAGATTTGCGGAGATTAACAATGGTATATATCTTTGGTTGTTTGTTTTGGTTTTAATTTCCCAGTCTATTATCACTATTTGTTTTAGATTCAGAGGTTTGCTATTGTTGTTGTTGTTGTTGCTGTTTATTGTTATCCCTATCAGCATATGAAGTGTTGTCGGATAGCGAGAAGAGAAGTATTTATGACAGGTATGGTGAAGAGGGTTTGAAGCAGCATGCTGCTAGCGGAGGCAGAGGTGGTGGAATGGGAATGAACATCCAGGATATTTTTAGCTCGTAAGTCATCACCTTAGCTTTTGCTGGATTTGTTCTTAACCTATCAGTATCATACTAACATACTCTAAACAGAACATTTATGGTTTATTGATTCTTGGAGTTTCTCTTGTTTGCGTCAATTTTTATTATGGCACAAACCTTATCTAACCATTGATTTATAGGCATAGATTACACAGTAGTGACTAGGCAGACTGCTATATATTTTGTGTGTGTTTATTCTGCTATACTTATGTGTTTAGCTTATAGTATGGGGCTCTGGTCTTGGTTTCATGGATGACACAATGGATTTTCCTTTCAGTTTCTTTGGTGGTGGATCAATGGAGGAGGAAGAGAAAATTCTAAAAGGTGATGATGTAATTGTTGACTTGGACGCAACCCTAGAAGATTTGTACATGGGAGGTTCCTTGAAGGTGAGATCACATCTCGCTACTATTCTGTGGTGCATTCAATCTATATATTTGCCGAAGTGCTTGTGTCATGCCATTTTTGAATCTGCAACATTTTATTCCGAGGATATAGATGGCAATGGAATAGACTCAAGATTATCAAACCGGTTTTCATGTTACACATATTAACTGCAAAGTACACTTTGATTTAGCTGTATGAGCCAATTGAAACTAGAAATAAAATTAAAAGAAAGAACTGCTTTAGTAGCTGTGAAGCAGAGCAGTTTACATCAAGCTTGGCCTTGTCCATTTAATACATACATAACATATGCCACATACATATGATATATGATATTCCTGGAGGCTGTTCTTATTTCCCTTTCTGTTCTATCTCAGATACTTTGGTCTATTAAACAGTCAAGTACATTCATTGAGAAAGCACTTTTGCCAATAGCCAGTCATAATTGTAAACTATCACAGTGATTATCAATTTGGTCCGTTAGTCAATATTTTCATCCTGCTGTTGTAACTTGAATTGTAGAATTTCTGAGTTATTTGGTGATTACTTCTCTCTTTGTGACACTTGCATTGTAATTATCAGGTTTGGAGAGAGAAAAATGTTGTAAAACCAGCACCTGGGAAGAGACGCTGTAACTGTAGAAATGAGGTTTATCACAAGCAAATTGGGCCTGGGATGTTTCAACAGATGACAGAGCAGGTAAACAGCATCTCTGAGAATGTTGATAGAATAAATTTTTTTCTCTGTTCTTGACTATTTTTAAGATGCATATTATATGCTACAAACATACTGCTTTCTTGTTTCATGACATTAATTTGTATGACTGTGAGATGTTTACTTAATTTTCGCGCTCATAATTTCTTTTTTCTTTCCTTTTTTCCTTTGTGTGCGTGTTTGGGGGAGGGGTGTTGTGTAGGTTTATTTTGTTCCCATTGTTAACATATATGGAAGTTTTCACTCCTATTTCTGAATTTTCCTGTCCAGGTCTGTGAGCAATGTCCTAATGTCAAATATGTAAGGGAGGGGTATTTCATCACTGTTGATATTGAGAAAGGCATGCAAGATGGGCAGGTAAACTTTTAAAGTTTTTATATAGGCTTTAAGTATGCATAATATCATGTCTTGTTACCCATTTTCATGTATGCTCTACACTATAAGGTATATCTAATCATGTGTGCAGCTAAATTCTGTTTTATAATTCTGATTGCAGTTCTGTTAAAACTGGAATTGATTCAAAATTCAACATTGTAGTTTGAATTGCACGCAGAATTTTTTAATTCTGTTTTATTTTCACTTCAACTGATGATAAGTTCTTGTAATCACTGCAAATTATATCTATTTGTACATTTAATTTATTTATTATCATTAAAAAAAAGGGCCGAACCAGTTCAAATACCCACTTCGTGAGTGTCTGGGGAAGGAAATACTCTAGGCAGCCTTTCCCCTGCTTTTTGCAGAGAGGCTGATTCGAACCCGCGACCTGACACACCACGTCAAACAAGCTTACCGTTGAGCCAAGCCGATCAAACATATTTACTGAATTGTCCAATGGCCACATGCAAAAAATCCATCAACTATTAATCTCTGTTGTACGCAAAAAAAAGCCGATCAAACATATTTACTGAATTGTCCAATGGCCACATGCATAAACAGTTCAGTTTCAGTGGCTCTCACTTTAAGCTAGTACAAATATTCAAGTTATTTTTTGTTTTCAGTATTGGTATTAGCAATGGTTCTAAGTTAATTATTGGATGCATTTGTTTCTATTCTTGAGTGCTAAATATTAATGAACTCTGAGCTATAGTAAAAGCTGAAGAAACTGTTCAATTTTGGATAAACAACAAAAACCAAAACCTTTCCCCACTAGGTGAGGTTGGCTACTTGAATCAAACTACACCATTGTGCAGGAGGGAGAGAAATCATGCCACAAGAGAACTGAACAAAAAAAAGTTGGAATATTCCATATGTTTGAAAAAGAGCCGACCCAGTTCAAATACCCACTTCGTGAGTGTTTGGAGAAGGGAATACTCTAGGCAGTCTTTCCCCTACTTTCAATTTTATGGGTGTGCCTGGTTAAGCTGAAAAATGGGCAATTGGGAAGTTTGGAGTGAAAATCACTATACAAAAAGTGGACCCTTACTTTTTTATTTTTTAATTCAGCCCCTCCAGAGCCGAAAAACTGATTTTCCATCTACGAAGGACCAAGGAGTGAATAGCAAAAGCTTTTGTTGAGATATATAGTCCCACATTGGTTGAAGAGCAACTAATGTGGAGTTTATAAGGCCTTGGGCACTCCCACCTTTTGAGCTAGCTTTTGGGGTGGTATATCCCAAGGTTCTTTACATGGTATCAGAGCCTCGCCGTCCCCCACTTTCTCTTTGGACTCTCTTGGCACAGGTAGGTTGGGCCTGTTGCATCATCCACTCTTCAAGCCCAATGGGCTCTTGTGTGAGGGGGTGTGTTGAGATGTATAGTCCCACATTGGTTGTATGTGCAACTAATGTGGCCTTTATAAGGCGCTGGACACTCCCACCCTTTGAGCTAGCTTTTGGGGTGGTGTATCCCAAGGTTCTTTACATGGTATCAGAGCCTCGCCGTCCCCCACTTTCTCTTGTGGACTCTTTTAGCACAGGTAGGTTGGTCCTGTTGCATCATCCACTCTTCAAGCCCAATGGGCTCTTGTGTGAGGGGGCGTGTTGAGATATATAGTCCCACATTGGTTGTATGTGCAGTTAATGTGGCCTTTATAAGACCTTGGGCACTCCCTCTCTTAGAGCTAGCTTTTGGGGTGGTGTATCCCAAGGTTCTTTACTTGCATCATCCACTCTTCAAGCCCAATGGGCTCTCGTGTGAGGGGGCGTGTTGAGATATATAGTCCCACATTGGTTGTATATGCAGCTAATGTGGCCTTTATAAGACCTTGGGCACTCCCTCCCTTAGAGCTAGCTTTTGGGGTGATGTATCCCAAGGTTCTTTACAACTTTCTATGCCACTCCACTTTCTCTGCCTCCTCTCTATTTTCCACTTTGGTACCTACCATACCTTAAGTGTTATGTTGCTATTGAATGATGTATATAAGTCGTGATTCTGGGAAGCTTGCTGAAAATTTTAATTTTTTCCAAATTAAAAATTGAGTTAACAAGGTCTTTTCCTTCTGCAGGAGGTGCTATTTTATGAGGATGGCGAGCCCATAATTGATGGAGAATCTGGAGATTTAAGGGTTAGTAAGTCAAGTATTTTTATTTTGGTTAGCTACTGCTTTGTCTGCACGATATTGTTATAGGTGCAGTGTGCTGACAATTCATATGATATTTTGAGCAGTTTCGTATCCGTACTGCACCTCATGACATCTTCAGAAGGGAAAAGGATGACTTGCACACCACTGTCACTATAACTCTGGTGAGTATTACTCTTCTTGTTATGCATATGAATTGCTTGAGTTGTAATATGCCTTTGTTATTTTGGACACTACGTAAGTAGTAACTACTGTTCTATTAACTAGCATGGCAGAGTTAAAATAAGACATTTAATTGATTTTGCAAACATTGACTGCTCTCTCTGATATTGGTGTCCTTAAAATTCTGGGCTTTATAAAATTTGTTAACCTTAATTTTCTTCAGGTTCAAGCCCTTGTCGGTTTTGAGAAGACCATTAAACACCTAGATGAACATCTGGTGGACATAAGCACGAAGGTGAGTATGAAATATCCTCGTTTCAGATACCAATTGGTGAATATATATATATATATATACAGACACGCTTGCGCGAGTTACATACCTGACAGTCTTCTTCTGACACCTCAGGGAATCACAAAGCCGAAGCAAGTGAGGAAGTTCAAAGGGGAGGGCATGCCATTGCATATGAGCACGAAGAAAGGAGATCTTTACGTCACTTTTGAGGTTCTATTCCCCACGTCACTAACGGAGGAACAGAAAACAAAGATAAAAGCAATTCTTGGTTAGAATACATACAGGATACATGTTATTTCGCTCATTATTTCCTCAATGTAACATGATTAGGTGGTGATAGTAATTGCATGCCTTGGGCTTCCCGCAATTGCCCTTTTGTTAGTTTACAAATAGATGACTTTTCCCCCGTTCATGATGATGCGCATCCTGTAATCCTTGCCGTCTTGTGAATTCCAGTGCCTTCTTGGCGTGCTATTTTGATACGAAAAATAACAGTAGCTGAAAAGAAATGCCTACATTATTTTTGTACCGTGTCTGAAATTGTTCCCCTGTGAACTAGGAATTGATTGTAGACATTGACAGTCTAGTGCCCATTTCATGTCACCTTTCTTCGTGGTTTTAGCCTGCACTTATGGTTGACACTCACTTAAAATGAGTAAAAGTTGGGAGATACGAGTTGCGGTCACTTATCCAGGTTGATTACTGTAATCGTGCAAACTTGGAAAAGTAAGTTGATGGACCTATGAGCGCTTACCTGCACTCAACGATTATTGAACTTCCAATGTTCAAGGTCTATAGACTATAGGTATAGTTCGGTCACATAATCTATGATTCTTAATGGAAGCTCGCGAGATTTGTTGATTGGTGCAAGCACTTCACTATGATGGCAATGTAACTTGTTTTTTTATGTCTGAGAATATCACTCGGATATTTTGATTGGTTTGTTTACTCAACAAAGCTGAATAACATTGTTATTTTCATAAAAATATTATTTTGACCATTCAAGTAAATCAATTATCCAGCTAAATGACATCATGTACTTAAACATAATTAATATGCTTTTTCTCCGTAATAATTCAGATATCCCACGGCTCTGTGCCGAATTAAACACGTGATTACTCGAGCCTTTTTTTTTTTCGATTAGTAAAAAGCCAATCGTTTGTTGTCCAACTTAAAAACAGTATGTATGCTATGTAAAAAAAAGCGTCAGTCCCACTCAATATTTTGTGGTCCCGAACCATTATAAATTCGCTCCTTTCTTAATTATTGCACAAAGCTCTAAACAACAATATTCTGAAATAGAGAAAGTATTAAGTTAAGATGTTTTGGGAAAGCAAATAAATACATTTAGTTATATATATATATATATATATATATATATATATATATATATATATATATATTGGTGAAAATCAATATATATTTAATAAGATATCTAGAGCCTAGAGGTAAAAATAAAAGTGAAAAAAATTATTAATATTATCTTAATAATTTAAATTTGACAAATAAATTAGATGAAACTCAAACCTCTAAAATAAGAGTTAATTAAGACCTAAAACCGTCACATTACTTTGTACTTAAATATTAAATGATCAGAGCCGTTGTCCAGGGGGGGTTGACCATGCTTCTACATAACTTCTGACCGGTGTTTCATAACTGTATATACTTACTTCGTAAGAAGGTTCAGAGTTGTATAATTAATGGATTTGGATCCTTTCACATGAAAGAGGAAGGATGTGATCATGATATTTGATCACAATCACCCATTTACAAAAATCATATATTTCTCTCTTTTATTTTATCATCAACGAGTGATTGTGATCAAATAACGTGATCACGTGACCAATTTTTAACACGAGAGAATCTAAGTCCATAATTAATGATATTTAATTATTTGTTTTTTCTTAACGGTATAACCTAACTTTTTAGTAGCATCCACATGATTGGTGCTTTACGGACACATCAGTGATAGCACATAGCAGCCATGCATGTTCATCTACACTTTACAGTCTATATATTACGTGGCACTTATTTGAAAGCACGCGCTTTGCTACGAAAGTTCAAAACAAAACGACAGAGTTGCCACTACATCCACGCAGGAGCAAGGCTTTTTCTATTCAAACTACAATATTGGAACGAAGCCGTCAGCATAACCGGTTTTAGCGTAGCTATATTTGGCGACTTGTTTGGTTCCAGCCTCCTTTTTTTTCTTTCTCTTTAAACAGAAATTGAAGGAACAGAAACCTGAACGCTCTTTGGGTTCTCTGTTACAATAATTCCCTGTAATTGGGCTCACATTGTTCTCTCTTTCTCTCTCTCTCTCTCTCTGTGCAAACCAACACAGTCATAATCATAACATAACAATGGATACTCTGTGTTTACAAAGTAGCATTTCTGGGATAGCACCTTCCATTCATATTACAGCAAATGCACGTGTTCAGTCTCAACTTAGCGCGGTGGGGCGTTCCTCCGCCGCCGAAAAATCCTCGTTGTTTTCTAGATTCTCATTTACATACCCTTTGAAGTCTCTTTGGCACCGATCAACTGGGAATGCTATATACAATGTCGACGACGCCGTTTTGGTGGAGAACGCCGAGGGACAGAATGGAATGGCGGAGTCAGAAGACGAAGGAGAGGATCAAAATGGGAATTGGGTTTTAAAGATTTTTCATTCCAGTTATGTTTGGAGAAAGGAACAAAAGAGCGCTGCTAATGATGAAGAGAAAGAGGAAGTTGTGGCGAATGATGAAACCGATGAAGAAGAAGAAGAGGATGAGGTGGAGGAGTGTGAATGTGATGATGGTTGTAGGATTGATGAAGAAGAAGAAGAGGTTCGGTTCGATAGAGACTCGTTTTCGAGAATGCTTCGGAGGGTGTCCTTAGCTGAAGCCAGATTGTATGCGCAAATTTCCCACTTGGGCAACTTGGCATACTCTATTCCCAAAATCAAGGTATTTTAAATCTTCTATCTCTCGTAAATGAATCAGATTTCTAAATGCCATGAATTGGCATCAGATCCACCCTGATTTCCCTGAAATTTTCAGAGACTAATGTGGATGATATCTTTGAATTCCACTATTGACCAAAGATTCAATGTATCGTAATTGTTTACATGGATAGGTATATAAATCAGCATTTTAAAAACCCTTCAAGGTTTAATGTTGATGAGGCAAATCTGAACGCTTTGTTGGAAATGCATTGCTTTAAGATTAGGTGTTCCGTTTTGTGTCTAATTTTTCTCATCTAACTCAGAACAAATTGGATACTTATCTTTTGGCGGCTCTAACTTTTAACAAAACGAAACAAAGCACATATGTGATTTGCAAGGAAAATTGCTTTGAAAAATCAATCATGGATTTTGGTTTTTCCTGCAAAATGCATCTGTGATACTAATTAATATTTTGACTTTGTTAATTTAGCCAGGGAACCTCTTAAAAAAGTATGGTCTGCGTTTTGTAACTTCATCTATAGAGAAGAAGGAATTAGCCGCAGCAGCTGAAAAAAATCAGGCATCTGCTGCAACTCAGGAAGAAGAAACTAATGAGAAGGATGCAGGAGAAAGAAAAGAGCAGAAGAATGGTGAATACAAGATAAGTGCATCTTTTGCTTATGAGATTGCTGCATCTACTGCCTCTTGTCTCCATGCTCAGACAACAAGCATACTTCCATTCAAATCGTCTAATGATGTGGTTGGTGAAGGTTCACTTGAGGCAAGCAAGGAAAGCGTTGACAGTGTTAACACGGCAAACACAGAGGTGGCATTGTTGAAAAAAGCTACTGGTTCGGTGACAGCAGTGGTTTCTGCAAACGAGGAAGTAAAGCAGGCTTTTGCAGATGATTTGAACTCAACAAGTTCTTCACCCTGTGAATGGTTCATATGTGAAGATGACCAGAGTTGTACAAGATTTTTTGTTATTCAGGTGGGGAAAACTAATTGGGATAATATGTTTTTTTTTATCTTGCTGTATAAATTATACTTCTTGAAGGGCCGGCTTGGCTCAGCGGTAAGCTTATTTGCCGTGGTGTGTTAGGTCGGGTTCCGACTTCGACTCTGCCTCTCCACAAAAGCGGGGGTAAGACTTGACTCGTATGTACTTCCCCAAACACTCACGAGTGGATATTGAAATGGGTCAATCTTTTTATAAATTATACTTCTTAGTTGCAGCTAGTAGTTGTCTGGTTATTTTTATAAAATACTAGTGAGTTAGCAGTAATGCATGAACACTGAAATATGATAAAAACATGATTAACATAATTCTCAATAGCTAGATATATCATTTAGCTTATGATAGTTAGCAGCAATGAATGAACACTTGTACCTGATTATCATAATCCCACTAATTATTGTTTTAATATGCAGGGTTCTGAGTCATTTGAATCCTGGAAAGCAAACCTACTTTTTGAGCCAGTTCAATTTGAGGTAATTGTTAATATTACAGGATAAGTTACCTTTTTCCTCGTATCATTCTTCTTGTTAATTGGAGAAATTTTGTTCTGTTTTAAGTTATAAATAAGGGAAAAATGTTTCTGCAGTTAATGCAGATAAGTTATCTTCATTTATTCTCAATATTATCAAAACGACGTTGTTTTGATATTAAAATTTTAAAAAATTATAAATATAAAGACTATTATAACCCTAAAATAAATTAAAATTACAAAAAAATACCATGATTTCCGTTCCAAAATGACGTTGTGTTGACTTACTGCAAATAACCTATCTGCAATAAATCCAGAAAAAGCGAACCCTATAAATAATGGGAAAAGTGTGTGTCATTTTAAAGGATGTAAATTTGTGCCATTTTTAAGAGAGAGAAAGAGATAGATAAAGGAGGAGAGAATGTTGACAAAAAAAAATAAAGGTGTGGTTCCCATATCTTTATGAAAGTAAAAAGATATAAGTTGTGTCATTTAAAAGGATAAACTCTTTTTCCATAAATAATTTATAATCTTTCTTAATGTTTTCCCTTCCTCAAAATTGAGATAATGAGATACATATTCTTTTCTCAGGGTTTGGATGTCGTTGTCCATAGAGGTATATATGAGGCTGCAAAAGGGACATATCAACAGATGTTACCAGAAGTTCGTGCTCACCTAAACTCTAAAGGCTCTCGTGCAAAATTCCGTTTCACTGGCCATTCTCTCGGAGGAAGCTTGGCATTACTTGTAAATCTTATGCTGTTGATAAGGAACGAAGTGCCAATGTCCTCTCTGCTTCCCGTGATAACCTTTGGCTCCCCATCCATCATGTGTGGAGGTGATAGTTTGCTTGACATGCTAGGATTGCCACGAAGTCATGTTCAGGCAATTACAATGCACAGAGACATAGTACCACGAGCATTTTCTTGCAATTATCCACAACATGTCGCAAAACTACTAAAAGCTGTTAATGCCAATTTCCGTAATCATCCTTGTCTTAATAACCAGGTAAAGTTCTGCTTTATCTGAAAGTAAGTGTTATATAGGTATGGTAATTTCAATTATATTTTTAGTCCCTGAGTCAATTCTTTGTGTGTATATATAGAGAATCACTTCAACCCGAAACCTTAAGGTGTTGAGTAAGAGCCTTAATGATTTATATTATATTCTCTAATACACCCCCTCACGTAAGAGCCATTTGGGCTTGAAGCGTGGATATGGCGCAAGCCCATTATTGGTCTGCCTTGTGCTTTTCTTAATTCCACTTGAAAGTAGGGGTGGTGAGGATCGAACTCGTGACCTTATGATTACTCAAGCTCTGATACTATGTAAAGAACCACTTCAATCCAGGTTTTGGGTGATGGCCTTTTTAAGACTTTTATATTATTCTCTAACACACCCACTCACGCAAGAGCTCTTTGAGTTTGAAGCGTGGATATGACACAAGCTCATTATTGGTCTACCTTGTGCTTTTCTTAATTTCACTTGAAAGTAGGGGTGGTGAGGATTGAACTCGTGACCTTATAGTCACTCATGTAAAGAACTACTTCGACCCAAAATGTTAAGGTGTTGAGTGATAGCCTTTTTAATGATTTATATTAATTATCTGAGAGTATCTTTTAACTGTAGAAACTATTATATACACCAATGGGTGAACTTCTGATTCTACAACCAGACGAGAGTTTTTCACCAAGTCATCATCTCCTGCCCTCAGGCAGTGGTCTATATCTTTTGAATGGTCATCTTTCAGAATCCAATGACACAGACAAACAGCTCCGAGCTGCTCAATTAATCTTCTTGAACTCACCACACCCACTTGAAATCTTAAGTGACCGATCTGCATATGGATCTGGAGGAACCATACAGAGAGATCATGACATGAATTCCTACTTAAAATCTGTGAGAACTGTGATTCGCCAAGAACTTAACCAAATCCGTAAGGCAAAGAGAGAGCAACAGAGAAAGGTGTGGTGGTCTCTTGTGGTGCCACGTGGAAGTGATGCTGACATTGTTGTTTGGAGGTCCATTGTATCGGTCAATATGATTCAAGACCAGCCTCCCTTCTCCGGCATCTTACAGAATGGTAGAGAATCCTTGAAATGGTTCAGTAGTCTCGTTGCGTCCCAACGTATGCATTTCTTTGTAGTGCTCTTGTTTCCTGCACGCTTGTTATTCTTGGAAGCATTTAGCCTTATTAGGTTAAGATGATAAGATGGTTGTTAACTTTGTTTTTTCTGTTGGGACGGTTGTATAGTTGGTGGAGTGGGACAGTTAATTAGATGATTCTTTATTCATTGGTTTCAAAAATGATATTGTATCTCCCATGAATAGTGCTTGTGGAGAAAATATTGCTCAATTGTATATCATTAACAAACACAATCTAATTAATTTAGCATTCGAGTGATGCTTATTTGTCCAATACAAGGAAAGAATTCTCGCCCGTCAAACTTGACAACGTCCATTTGGATTTGTTCAACCACTTTTCGTTCCCACTTGCCATGTCTTTTGAAGCAAAACGGTTTACTCAGGGGCTTTTGGTACAGAAGAAATTTTTATTTATCCGGGAATCACGATTTTCAGAAATATGATGGAAATATTCGGTTCATGATAATATCCGGAAATAAAAAATTTAGAAATATTCAGTTAATGCTGTTTCAATCATATAGGGATGTTTATAATTTTCCTTTAATATAATCCAAAGATGCCATAATTAATAAAGATTATCTAAAGAACCTTGAGATACACCACCCTAAAAGCCTTTGAGCTACTAATGTGCAACTAATGTGGAGTTTATAAGGCCTTAGACACTCCCACCCTTTAAGCTAACTTTTGGGTGGTGTATTCAGGATTCTTTACAAACTCCACATTTGTTCCACATTCAACCAATGTTGGACTATATATCTCAATACATTAATCTTGTTTCTCTATTTGACTATCAACCACTGAGCCGGAGATCAATCACCTAACCAAGTAGCTTGCAGAGTTTAGTTATGTTGTTTTCTTAGTCAATGGTACTCTATTGTATGTGAATATGCACATGACGTGAATAACACCTTCAACGTTTTGAACATACACTAAAAACACATTTTATAGGGAAAATGGAGGGTGAATAATCAAGGTTCAAGAAACCATTGAAATAGGCCACAGTATTGTGGCTCTCAATGGTCAAGAACCATGCCAACTCGTGGATTTGAACGTGAGCAGCAAAATGAATCCCACATTCCCTCCCCGTGTGATACAGCCAAAGAAAAGAAAAACAGTACATTAACAAAAAGCAAATGGCTAGGATTAGTAACTCAGGAACTACTTACTTTTTTTTGTTACCTTCGGCTATATAAAGACTACATATTTTATTCATGTGAAATAGGATGATTACATTGTGTTTCCATGAGAGAGAGAGGGATGACCAAGAAGGAAAAGAAGAAAAGGTAGAACAGAATGGTGGGTGGGTGGTAGTACTGAGAAGCATGTAGGAAATATTACAAGCATCTACAAATTATGAAAGAAAAAAAAAGTTACTTCTAAATGCAGACAACGCTTATTATTAGCACCAACATAAGCAATATTCAAGCACATGCATTTAAGTAAAATAATAATAATAAATCCTCAAGTTTATACGTGGATATGAGTGGAAAGAACTAGAACTCTTGAGTTAATAAGAATGCTATAATAGCCAAAATCAAAAAAAGATTGAGGATCAATCGACTTGGTTAGTGAGAATATAATAATAGCCCGGGAAAAATATTTCTCCACACATCGGAAATAAAGTTATTTTCAGTAAGCTCAAAATGATGTCGTTTTAGAAATATAAGATTAAAATACGATAATGATAAAGATTAATATAATCATGTAATGTATTACAATTACAAAAATATCTTGATTTCCGTCCCAAAACTATGTCATTTTGGGCTCACCGGAAATAACTTATTTCCATTGACCGGAGAGATCATTTACCCATCAAAATAATGAGGATTCGATGGGGAATAGTTGAAGGTCTTCCTCTTTAAAACGTGGATGATATTGAACTGCTAGATTTAAAAATAAGATATCGCCAACCAAATAGGACTTGAGGGGAAAATGATGCAAGTTGGAGGACCAAAATAATTTTTCAAAGACGTATCTAATTTTCTCTCTAACCTGTACCCCCCTTCTCTTCTACCAACAAAAAAAAGTCATTGTGGATTTTGGATCGAAGATATATGAAATGGTTTCCTCGGCCTATTTTTAAGCCCAATTAAAAATGAGGTGAAGTTCTTGGTTAATGTCACTTTACTTCTGTGGACCTTAACAAATCAAAATGCCGCTTTTCTTTTGTCACTAATTCGTCATGGAAAAAAAGAGAGTAAGAGTAAGGATATTTTTATTATTATTTTTTTATATTATTAACTTACTACCACTCTAATATAATTATATATTCGAAGAGTACATTAATTTTTTTTCCAGAGATTGTTGATTAAAAAATGGGATCTAACGGTAATCTAAATGATAGTAATAAGAATATCGAAATAATGATGGGACATAAAAAGAAAAAAAAGCTAATGCAACATGCTTAAATCACATACATAAAATTCACTCTCTCATTGAAGTTTGTATCTGATTGCCTTCGCTGTAGAAATAATTTACCCTTTTATTAGTTGGTGCAAAGAAAATTAAACAAAAAAATAAAAACAATTTTTCATTTTTTTTTTTTTTTTTTAAAAGCAGCGCATTTCACTTTCATCTGATTCCTTACGGGGACAGAAGGACTTAGCATGGCGTCAAGTTTAAACTTGTGGGATCCCAAAGCCTGTCATTGTATGACTACCTTTTTCTCCATCCCTATAATTTTGAAGTGGAAGCCCCAGCAACCAACCAATCTCTAGTACAAATGTATATGCAACTTAACTGCATACGACTTTTTAATGTGCTGAAACAATTTTCAGAAAACCTTTTGTTTGCAACTTTCCTTTCCCATTCCCACTATATAATTAAATGGTACTCTACACAATTATGATGTTTCTTGCCCATACTCTTTTCCGTGGACTTTCAGGTTCAGGTGCATCACAATGAGTCACTTAATTACAATGTGTAACCCCATGTCCATAACGTTTGCTGGCTGATACCTAGCGTGGTTGTTATGGGCCATTGCCCATTGGCCCACACGCGTATGAGGATCAAGCCCACTAAATATAAAGATTATGTTATGGGCTAGTGTAGGAAAAGCCCAGTTACTATCTAAGGGTATTTTATTATTAAGAGCATTAGTATTTGATGTATTTCATTATCAGTATGATGTAAGGATGTTTTAAATAGCCTACTGGCCAATAGTAATGGTATGCATATTCAGAAAATACTCTCTCTCTCTAATTCTCCTTCTCTCTCTAAATTCCTTATCTCACTGCTAAGTACTCTGTTACAGTGGTCTTCACCTTCACGATGGAATAGATGCATAGATATAGGCACTATGAACCATTGATCACTAGTCCTATCCTATGATGCACAGAGACCGACACGGGACACTACACGACACGCCGACACGTTAATTCTAAAAAATGTTATATTTGGACACGTTGAGACACGTTTTGATATTAAATAAAATTTTTAATATATAAAATATAATTTATATTTAATACATATAAGAGTTCATAATAAGTCATATAACCAATCAAATATTTAAATTTCATAACATAAATATAAATATAAATAATTTTTCGTACTTTGTTAATTTTTCATGTCAAATTTCATAACAGAAAAAAATCAATTTATAAATTATTTCTTTTATATTTAGTTAAAAAAATAAAAATAAAAAATAAAATAAAAATAAAAAAAAAAACGTGTCCGAGCGTGTCCGAACGTTGACCGCGTGTCCGAAAAAGTTGACTGCGTGTCGGAAAAACGTGTCCGAGGGTTGACCGCGTGTCCGAGCGTGTCGGAACGTGTCCATGTCGGACACGTGTCCGACACGCAAATTTTCAAAATATTTGCGTGTCCGTGCTATGTAGGTCATATCTAGATGTTCTACCCACACTCCGGTTATTTTTAGCATCATTCCTTAAACGAGAAATATAGCGTCTGTTTGATTGTGTTTTGATTTTTTGTTCTTAAAACTGTTTTGTAAAATTGTTATGGAAACAGTTGTTTTCTATATTTTTTTCTTTTTGAAAGTTAAAAACCAAAGCTAGAAACAAAAACAACCCATACATGTTTTCTAAATTTGATTTTAAAAACAAAAAACAGTTATAGTTTCCAAAACATTTTTTTATAAAACAGATATAAGTTGTGTCATTTTAAGAGAGAGAAAGAGATAGATAAAGGAGGTGAGAGAGTTGACAAAAAAATAAAAGGGTGGGTCCCACCTCTTTGTGATAGTTGTAACATCCCCGTCTCGAGCCGGTTCAATTAACATATATATGATAAAAACAGAAACAACGGAAAACTTAAACTTACGAAAATACGAGCTAACTTTTTCTTTTTCTCTTTTAATGTTCATAAGGCGTTAACGAAAATCGGGCAGAGTAACCTCTGTAAATCGGACAACCGGGGATTTCCCAATCCCACTCATAAGAGTTCCTGATAGACAGTTTATACAGTATGCATATCCAGAAGTACCAGTGATGCAATCCAAGACATAATTATAACCGAGTTCTACATAATCATATCCACATGCCTGAATACAAAGATGTACATGCATCAAACTGAAGAACATGTACAAGACATATACAGGCCATATACAAAATAAAGGATCGAACATCCAGATCCTCAAAATGGCAGAAATGTAATTATATAGATACACTCCAAAAAAATAGTAGCCTACTGCTACCCAAAAATCCAGAACGACAACAGTCTCAGCTATGTGTCGCGTCCCTGCCTAAGGAAGGCTCACCGGAAGTCTGTACACCTGAAAATATTGCCCCAAAGAGGGGTGAGATTACAAATCCCAGTAAGCTCCAGGTTTATAGAGAATTCTCCATACCCCTGGCTCACTCCTGCATGAAAGTCAGATACAGAGTATACAGATACAACATATAGCAGATATCATAACTGAGCAGAACATATAATCATATCATAACAGAGACGTGCGCCGTCATTTCCAAGGGATAGCCCCAAACGGAAATAGAGTAACTCAGAGGTATACACTGTCAATCTCAGGCAAAACCCAAGAAGACATCCGTGTACCAAAAGTCAATACAGAAATCATATCAGAATCAGTCTTATCATATCATATCATGTCATATCATATCATATCATCAAATATCTCTATATGAATGCACCTATACGGAGTGTCTACACAGTCATATAGTCCAACCATAGTCTACTAACCATGGTGGAGCACTCAAGTAGGAAAAGACTCCTTAAACATAGAGCTTACCTCTTGAAGCTTTATCGATCTGCTTACTTGTGACACAAGTTACTTATATTTCTTCAAGAGATTCCGATCCTTTTTAGTCTCTAGGTACACCTAGAGCAAGAATCCACAAATACAAATCAATAAAATGCTATCATGCCTAGATTTTCCATAAGGCATACATTTTATCGCTTATTTTCGTTTCTTTACGTTTTTGCCAATACCATGCCAATATGCAAGTCATGCCCATAATTCTATAAATCCTTTTATTAGACATTTATTACAATTTTTCTATTGCTCTCTAGCCCCAAGGACCTTAATTGGCCGAAGCCAAACTAAGAAGGCTAGGACTTTCATTGGGTTTATTTAACCAAAACCAATAGTTCCTAGAACTTCATTTGTTCCCTAAGTTCTATCTAGCAATTTAAAACACATCCTTTGGCCCATTCTTTCTTTCCAAACTAACTCACTTCATCAACTAGACAATTTCATGCATTGGAGCCTCCACATTTTATCAAAATAAACATAACTTAATTTATCCTTAAACCATCCTAAATCATGCTAAGGTCCGAATTCATAAAGGATCTCCAAGGGTTCATTTTTTTTTATTTATTCATTTGCTTCACTTAATTTTTGTAACTTTTACATACATAACAACTTCACAATCCATATCATTTAATTTTTTTTGCACAATGAATCCTCCATAATCCTATATGGCCGAACCATAAAGGGAGAAGGATAGGATTTTTCTCCAATTTGTTACATACATAATCATGCTTATTTTTCATTCCTATATCTCAAAACATCCACAATACATCATCAATTTAACTTTTAAACTAATTATTTCCCACCCAAAACATGCTCATAAATTTCATGACTTAAATCATCAAAGTAAAACCATGGAAATAGAGGTTCCTTACCTCTAAACACTTGTACAAAGCCTAAAGACCCATCTCCAAGCAAAACTCCTTCAAAAATGCATTTTTTCTTCCTTGATGAATAGTGTCACGAAAATGGGGGGAGGAAGAACTCCTCACACACTCGACTATAGCTCAAATTGATCGGTGGAATGGATTCATTGGGTGGTTTCTAATCGATTTCATGTGGTGGGTCTTTGAATTTGGAGGATGATGATGTAGAAATCAAAGAAAGAAAAACCAAACCCTAAACCCCCATGTGAGAGCAGCCTCTGGACGAAGAGAAGAAGAAGGAAATCGTGCAGGGAAGAGGATTTTAAAGGAGTTAAGGTTTTTCTAAAGTTAACTTATTTTAACTGGGTAAAGATTTATCTATCTACACACCTCAATTCATTACCAAACTTTACCTAATGGACTATAATATTTTTATGCTAATATTTATAATTTTACTTTTTACTTTCGGGTAACTTTATTTACCCGCATTTTTACTCCTTAACTGTCATTTTAACTCATTTTTCACCAAAGGTGACTTTATTTCTTTTACTTCTAATTATTCTTCGATATTAAATCCACAATTACTAGTAAGGGCTATTATAATAGTGAAAGGATATAAGTTGTGTCATTTAAAATGATAAACACTTTTCCCTACGTAAATATTAGGGAAATATATTTCTCCTTTAATTACTGCAAAAAAATTTCTACAACAACCGATTTACACTATGTGTTAGTGGTAATACACAATTATAATAGTAAAATTATTTTCTCTCTCTCCGCCACATCAGTCAACGATATCTGAGAAAAAATAACTTTATTATTATAAGTATGTAGTACCCATAATAGATAGTGTAATCAATTGCTGCAAAAAAATTTCTTTATAGCAATAGTTGAAAAAATGCACCTATTAAGCTAGGAAACTTGATCGACTAGTTTACATATAATGACATAAAAACCATTCTAAATGAGTTGTAAAGGAAGATTGTTCACTGCAGACTCAGATCTCTATTAATTTTTTTCCCTTTTGGCTCATAATGAAAATCGACTCCCCATGTCCCAAGCACTCAGAAAAAAAACATATTTTTTTGTAACTTTTTTTTAACTAGTTGCATTATATTATAGAATTATTGAATAAAAATATATGATGTGAGAAGAATTTGTCAGGTTTTTTTTTTTCCAGATATTTTAAGTGGTTCATTGCTTCGTGACTAGTACGATTCGAGGCGGGTCCTGGAATCAAGGCTTTAAATCACATATAAAGATGGTATTGAAAATGATTGAACATGTACTCTCAGTTATTTGTCAAGTATTTCATCGAGCACATTGTGCCACCAAGTTTTGACAAAAGCTCTGCTCTTAATAAAAGAGCCTATATAATCCATCATTATTTGGAAGGAGAATGCACATGATAGCAGCACATGGTGCCACTAACATTATAACTGGCCACCACTTCTCCTCATGTTCCTAACATTCAAACATCAAGTGTTATTTTTTTCTCCCCAAACACCTCTTATGTTTCTTCTTATCTCAATTCCAACCCCAATTCTCCCAAAGCATTTGTTCACAAGTATTACTAAATGCCTTCATTTTATTCAAATCCCCTTAAAATTTCAAACAAGGAGAAATTCTCTATACTTTAGATTCACTGTTCATTTTATACAATCTAATTACATTGTACAAAATATATGTTACACTTTTTAGTGGCATCATTCCACGAGATATGTGTAGTTAATATATGAACATAGACTACCTAGTGGATAGATTAGTGTAAGATTATATCACACTCACACACACATAAGGAAAAAACAAAGAAAAAGTCTAACACAGATGCCCCTAAGTCCCTGACTATAGAATAAAGTTCTAAAGAACTGGAGCCCTGGTGAGAGGCACCTTTTCTTTCGCCTCAAGAAATCAAATTATGCTTTCAATACGAATGTGAAAGGTTAATGTAAAGAATAAAATAATACTCTGCCATAGGAGTAGTTCGAAAACAATAATTTGCCAATGGCGCTATATAATCTATGCTTTTTGCAGAGATAACAATATTTTGTTATTTATATGAATGATGGAGATGTGTGAGGCATGTTTTCCTCTTTTCCCCCAATGCTATTCATTATTCCAAATCTAGCTTATAAATAAATACACGTCTTTCTCTTTGTCTTCATTGTAGAAAAAAAGAAATTCGTTCAGAGCTGTTAACAAGGATTACAACAGTCATCAAGCCGTTAGCAAGAATTGTAACAAGAGCATTCAAAACATCAAATAAGTTAAGTACTAGATATGCATTGGCCTTGCGTTGCGAAGTATACAATAAATCCAGCTATATTCTAGCCTTCATCAATTTTAACTAAATTCATAGATTTTAATTCGGGGAAAATAATTCTCATGTTATAGGAGAATTCTTTCTTCTACTAGTGATACATCGAAATATGTGCAATAACTTTTTTTATTTTTGTTTTTTAATTGGAGGTGGGACCCATTACATCTTGTGTCTATAGTAGGAGAAAAAAAATTCTCCCACTACATGAGAAAAGAGAGACCCTTTTAATTCTCCCTACCTTACCCCGCCCCAATTATTTAATTGTTTGGTTCGAGTGGGTTGGGAAGCACTTCTAGTGCAGTTAGCTAACAAGGAAAGAAGGAAGTTATCATTTAACATGGTCACAATTTGAATTTCCATCTTCTAATTCTAGTGGCAAAGAAGTGCATAATTACTTAATGGGTTTTATAATTCTCATTTAACATGATAATTTAATTTTTCCTACACATTTTCCCTATAATTTTTTCTAACACATGTTCGTGTTTTTTATCTCTACAACATGAGATTTGAATTCTCATTCAACATGAGAATTATAAAACTCTTACTTAATTACTATTTCCCTTTTGTCTTTAACAGTTCAACGTTGAAGAGTTTACTGCTACTTGAAATCAAATAAAGATGTGAGAACATTTGAAAAATATATACATTATTATTTGTTGAATTAATGATATATATAGAATTGGATGATTATGGATGACTGGAAGGCCTCTAGGCATCTTGGTAATATAAAATTATTTCTGTTGTCCAAGGGTGAAAAATGCAAACATAATCATAGATTAAGGTGGAAAATTAAAGTGTCGCTCTCCAAGGAATAGGGGAGTCATTTTATTTATTTTTTAGTTGTTTACTCTTGCTAAGGAAAAGATGCATCAAATCACTTGCAAGGAAAGGAAGAATATTTCTGGTCTCTTGGGTAAATATCATTAGATTATTGCATACTTATGGCTCTTCAGGAAGCTTCTAATTAGTAGGTAATGAAACAAGGAGCGGGAGAAAAGAATTATGAAATGGCTATCGAGCCAATCGGTTACAAAAAATTGTTTAAAACTTGCTATTTGGGAGTGCTTGACATATAATGACAAAATGAGGAATTTTTTTCAATACAGTGGGAGTATCCCTTTTTTCCAAAATAGAAAAATATTATTCCATCTAAATTTATGCCTTGATTATATTTTCCTTTTAAAGTCTTGATACTTTACTCTTTTTGGAAATGATGTAGGTATTACAGGAGTATCAACAAAACCTCTCAGAAAAGAAAAAAGAACCATTATACATTTGCATTCAACATTCAATCTTCTCTAATCTAGTTGTTATTGAAATTGAAAGCATTATATTACTCTCTTTTTTTGTTTTGGATACTCCCAATGCATATATTTTGTTCTTTTATCCTTTGATAGAAGGATTTTGACCTATTATTGATATTATTTGCTGAGTGGATGATACTTAATAATTTTTTATCCCATGTTTTAAGTTGCTTTCACATTTTGGTTTTTAATTAGCACATGCTAATGCAAGTCAGCGAATTCATTCAAAAACTTTTCTAGCAACAGTTGTATCTTTCGTCCAAAGTCACAACCAGGGAATCACTGTATAAACACAATAATGCATCTTTTACATGAGAGCAGAAATACAAAGTCTTTTTCTTGTATCAGAAGCCACGCCTCATACCAGATATAATTATTATGCTTTGGAGGTTGAAGCCCTCATTAATTCGAAACCTCCTTGTTAAAGTTGTGCAAATGTAAGGATTATAATTTTTTTTTGTTCTCTTTTACAAGTTTTTTGGGCAGGACAGGTCGTACCAATGCAGCAACAGCACTATCCTCCACAGATTTGCTAATACCTTACCCTAACTCGCACTTTAACACTTCATTTTATATGAAAGATTGCATATATTCAACCAAAACTGTTACAGTACGAAACACATATGCAAAGCAAGTGATGGTTAATAAGATTTTCTTTCTAATCCCTTTGTTTTCTTGTATTGAGTGCAGCACTTGCTCTTTTGTTGTATATACATTAGATCATAGGAAAAGAAACTGACCACCCTTTTTCCTTGTTCACTTCAAAATAGTGTGCCACACTACAATATGACCACGTTCAAATAACCTCATAATCATGTTCCATGACAGTCTCAATAGACAGGACTGATTCCCAAAACGGTGCTTTTACCCCATCTCTATTTTTTATTTTATTTTTACAATACGCTAACATAACCATGAAGGACGACCAAAACAAAAATCAGAAGTCATAAAATTTTGACAGACTTAAACAAAAACTTGGAGACAGCAAAATTTCTGGTGGATACATAAATGAATGAACTTCAATGGAATGTCAGTTTTCTAGATAGATTAACCGTTGAAAAATAAGATGCAAGTAGATAAAGACAAGGAAAAAATACTAGGCAATCGCGGCAAACAATAAAGCCTTTATTTTCCATTACTTAACAATATATGTAATTAGTGTTTCCAAGTCCATTAGAAGCAAAAGGTATCCATTAACCAAGATCCATACTTAAATATGAAATTTAAAGAGTAATTGCGGGGAAGGTTCAAGCCAGAGCCAAGATAAAAAAAGGGGAGCCTTCAGTACTTATAATATGTACATCTGATAGATAAAAGATGGCTAATAAAAGATAAAAAGGAAAAGGTGACAAAATTTTTTGGCAGTCTAATATTTTTTCTTTTCTGCTTTTGTATAATAAAGTGAACGAACCAAAGATTTTTTACACTATCACCAATAACAAGATTCCCTCTGCAAGTAACATCTCCAACAGCCCCCCACCAAATATTTCTATTTTCGACGAAAAATTCAATTAACAGATCAAAGCTTCATACTTCACCGGAATTGGTTGATTAAACCCCACCTGTGAAAGCAAGTTTCCAACCACAGAGAGATCACAGCAAAATACACCTTGAAAAACTGCAGGATTCACAGTTGAAGAGGATATAATGGACTTATTTTTCCCCAAAACGTTGTTGTTGTTGTTGCTCCTATTATCTGGCTTATTAAACTCAGGTTGTTCAGTTATTTTCTGAACTTGAATTGTTGCTGCTTGTGCAGCAGCTTGCATAGAAACCTTCTTCCTCTGCTTCTCAGCAGCTTCCTCATCCATTATATTAGCCATCACACTTGTGTAACCCTTCTGAACCAATCTATACAGCAAAAAAGCTGACATCTTCGCTCTCTCCTTAACAGACTCAGAATCACATTCATCCACAAGCTGGCAATGCTCTATGAAGTTCGTAGCTTTATTAGGCTTATGTCTCAAACATAGCAACAAGTGAGACCTCTCCAACTCAGATCGAGAACACCCTCGTCGCAAACCAATCAATGCATAGTAATCAATGTTACCAGTCTCCCCAGAAGCCAACCTCCGCTTCAATTCTTGAACCTTTGCTGTTAGAGCACAGAGTTTCCCTGGAATCTCCCTATAACATACATTGTGACGCTTCCATGCAGGGCTAGGAAGCTTGCGATCATGCAAGATTGAATTGTAGAGCAACTTCAAGTGTTCAAGATCGTGTAGGCAATCTGGTAAACAACGAATGGTTTCAAAAAGTGAAGCTCTGGTGTCAAGGGCTTGAATGCAAGTAGGGTTGAGTGCAAGGGTTCGGTTACAGTCTGCTATGGACTCTGCAATTCGACCTGTGGAACGGTGTGCGTAGGCTCTGTGCATGTAGCATTCGGCGAGGAAGCCTTGTGGCGCGCCATGTCGACCGGCTATGATCTTTGAGAAGTGGCGGATGGCCTCCGAGTAAAGGCCAGCGTCGAGGGCCGCGAGTGCGGCAGCGCGACGGTGAAGAAGGAACTTGATGTAGCTGAGGATATGGGTGACACTTTCTGATTCATTCATAGGGGTTCGCGGTGGAGTGGGTGGTGGTGGGTTTGTTGTTTCTCCGACAAAGGGAATGCTTGATAGGGAAAAGCTGTCATCGGACCAACACATGCTCTCACGGCGGAATGCAGCGCTGGCAAGGCGTTTACCCGTTTGGAGAAGAACCATTGCATCATCCATTAGGCCTAGATAGCAGCATGCTTGACCCAAAACCAAGTATCTGTTTATTCGCATTGGAACCACAAACTCAGTCAAAACAAACACTTTGATAAATAATAAATTAACAACACCAAGGTTGTATATTACTTGTCCTATTAATACTTAAACTCATTTCACCCTATAGATTATTAGAAACATAAACTTATCAGTGAAGGAAATGAAAAAATGGAATACTGTGCGACAGAACAAAAAGAGAAGGGAAAGTTAGGTCTACTAAACATCTGAAATTTATGCAACATTTGATTTTTTTTCTTTTCTCTTGAAGTCAGCCAGGTGGAGGGTTCTACTTTTGGAGATTTAAAAAATAAAATAAAACAGCGTAGAATTAACATTCTAATTGATAGAAAAGAAAATGCTAAGAATGTAGATATGATTAAAAAAAATATAACAGTAAAGGCTTTTATTGTGCATTGAAATTGATTGGGTTTTTTTAGAATAAGAGCTGGAAACCATTTGCGTGAACAGGAGGCACGAGCATTTACTCTTACTCATATCCATAGAACAAGTATTGATTATTTTATTTACTTCGATCTGATTGATCTTAAAATTAAGAATCATTAAAAAGCTGGACCCCCCAAAATCTAAATTGAAGAAATTCCTTTTTTAAAAAAACACCCATCAAAACGAGAGACAGATTGCAAAGCGAAACCAATGAAGTAGGTGGCAGTTAAAAGAAAAATTACCTCCATTGCCCTTCTTCCTTGTCACAACTTTTACAGAGTCCTGCCATGACCTTCTTCTTGAGGTCGGAGACAGAGAAGCACTTGAAACTCTTATCCCCAGCCGGCAACTCAGATGAGAGAAGTTTCACTCCCTCCCTTGAAAGCTGCTGAGAAGAGCTATCCGAAGAAACAGAGCCAGGATCATCGTTCGCCATTTTTAGGCTCGGAATGTAGTCCTGAAGCATATCGGCGACGTCTTTGAACCGCCGCAGATAGAGCAAACACCGTGCTCTCAATTCAAGCGCTTGGTCCAACCGGGGAGAAATCGCCAAAGCCGCGTCAACAAGGTTTAGAGCCGAAGCGATCTCGCTCTGTTCTCGTGTCGCAATAAGGCTACGAGCGTCTCTGATGTATTTCTCAACAATCTGCAAATCGAGACAAGAAAAACATCAATGTGCGATTCCGAAAGCATTACCAAAGACAAAAACATGTCCATTGCAGAAACTAGTGTCTTACAATTCCATCAAAGCACATAATTAGAAAGATGTGTGATACTTTTACCTTTCGATTGGTAAGCCACCAGTGCTTCTTTTCTGTAGTAGATAGAGAGAGAGAAGTGACAACCATTTTGGTGGATGGTGTTTGCTGCTTTCTCTCTCTCTCTCTTTCTCTCCTTAATCAAAACAGGCACATAATATATTTGCTCTGATAATAAAGGGAGAAGAATTTATAAGGGGGATGGAGAAAGAGATAGAGGGGTTTGAGTTTGAGAGAGAAAGAAATGAATGAATAGGGTCAAGGAATTGGGAGGAACAATGGCAGGGTTTTATAATGTATTAAGTAAAGGATCATGTAACACATAAAAAAGTGGGTGGGGTCCATTCAGAAAAAGAGAGAAAAAGGAAAAAAGTGGGTTCTATCCATTTTTTTTGTGTGTTGCATTAGATAAAATAATATGAGAAAAACATTTTATGTTTGGATTTTTTATTTTATTTTATTTTATGGTAAGTAAGTGTGTGAATTTCAAATAATTGTTAATTATAAGGAGAAGGTGGTAGAAGACTTAAGACACGTCAAAAAAAGGGAGGGAGAAAAGGTCTTGAAAGAAAAATTTGACGGCTTTGACCCTTATGGAAAGCTTCCATGCTTCAAATTCTTAGCTGGCAACACACCACCACAGATTCTCTCTCTCTCAAACACAAGCTACATGTGGCGTTCTATGTCTATAGCCTAGTAAGGGAATATTTATGATTTTGTTACCCGACTTAGCCGGTGAGTGAACGCTTCTCACTGGATATAGCCAGTTACCCATCACGGGTCCTCGGTTTCTCGAGTTTCAACCGGAGTGAAAAGATAACTCTAGCAATATGCCCCAAAAGTAAGCACAACTGGTAAGAAAAACCACTTGTTAACCTGTTTTTACTTTGCAATCCAAAATACATGTATTGCAAAGCATTTTGATCCACGAGAATCGCGTAAATACTGTATCGTCCTTTTGGAAAAAAAATATCGGTGTATCTTTTATCAAATATGAGAAAAATATAATATAATTACACTATCCTTTTTTATGATTATTTCTTTTGTATTTTTTTTTCTCTTTTTGGTAACAAAGTAGGTACTAGCACAAAAGATATGCTCATCTTTTTAATATGTTGATTTTGCATTATCTGCACTTGCAGAAAGGTTTTCTTCCACCACATAAGAAACTTTATTAAAAATTAGGGAAAACTTCAAAATATAGGCTCTCATTGATTTCAATTTTCAAAAATAGATTTTAAATTTTAAAAACAATAAAACAAAAAATCTTGTTTGAGAAGATTGTTTCATGTTTTTTGTTTTGAAAACCGTGTCTCTTTTCTTGTTTTAGAAATCGAAAAACCAAAACAAGTATAGGATGTTTCCAAAAGTTGTTTTTTGGTTTCTTTTTTGTGCGGTGGCATTGTTGTAAATAAGGGATTTCATTAATGGCATTTTCGTAATTAAATTGATTTTTGATTTTATTTTAAATTATTTTGTGGTGGCGATTTTTGTAAATATGAGGATTCATTAATGACATTTTTGTAAATAACTACATCATTTTTATAACTTTAAAACTAACCATATTCAAACAAGTTTTATTTTTTTTTTTTACTCTCAAAAACAGTTTTCAAACTTCATTCTCAAAACAGTTTTTAAAAACAAAAAAACAAAAACACATTCAAACACACCATAAGTTTTCTCATAATTACTTACCCTTCCAAAACAAATTTAATTACTTATATTTTTTACTTAAAGTTTTTTTATCATTTACCTCATAACTTGATTTTACTTCCAAAACTAAAGTTAATAGAGTTAATTTTTTTTTTTAAAATACCAAAACTACCATAAAAACAAAAAAAAAATAGAGAAAAAACTATCGTTGTGGGTATTTGTATAAAAGAAGCATATAATAATTATAGTTGGAACCAACATCCAACTATCAAAAATTCAGTCTCGAAAGAGCCAAACAATATCCAAACCCTTCTTAGGTGTAACCATTCAATCCCCATCTTCTTATTTTTACTCAAACCACGAACTCAACAATATAAAATATCCTCTTCTGATCACACGTTGAGGGAGCAACAAAAAGAACCATATAAAAAAACACATAGAAAAAAACAAAAGGAAAAATAAATAAATCAGACCTTCATATTAGTAAAACAAACTCAAGATCAAATTTTTCAAATGGAATCATCATCTACATCAAAGGGCACAAGGAAAAAATCATAAGAAAAGCAACACAAATAAAATATACCAGAAAACAATAATTTAACAAGAGTAACCTCGAAAAATTTCAACTTGGAAAGAACCATTGATTCAACACACAATTCCAAAATCCAAAATAAGCGTGGACCACAAAAAGGATCAAGTTCACCATAAAGGGCGGGTTATGTTGTGCGAGGGTTGGCGTTTGGAGGGAAATAAGGCAAGAGAGTCCTTAAAAACATAAACACAAAGGACGAAAATCACAAAACCACAAGCTTGAGGCAAATAGAGATACACACCAAATCTACAAAATCCAACACAAAGCTTACAAAATTTTCTCCTATTTCAGAGCTGTGTAGTGTTGTGCTTTGCATTCTCTTTCTTCCTATACAGTGATTAAGAAGAAGGCTACGACGCATCATATGAAGACAAGGCGACGCAAGTCGTAGCCACGAGGATTCCTCGACGTTGTTTTATTTTAAGGGTAATTAAGTTATTTTTCAAAAAAGATACAATCAATAATTAGCAAATATCAATATCTGCACATAGTATATAACGAGATAATTAGAAAATTGAGCATAAAATATGTAAGATCAAAACTCAAGTAGTAATTAACATTGTCCTAGTGAGCATAAATCACACATTTGCAAAATAAGCTTAGGGGAAACTTCAATGCTTAAATTAGCATAGGATTCAAAAATTGATCAAAAACATAAATCCCGGATACATATTTACAATTAGGATGACTCAATTAATCCAATAAGTTTAACTAGCAGATTTACTCTTTCATCTGGATTAGGAATTTCTTTCGCTGAGGAGTTTCCTTTTCAACCATTGGCTAATAGTTTTTGACAATTTGCATCGAGTTTATCGAATCAAGTGGTGCAGTATACTAGAGACAAAAGAAGAAGGGAAGAATCATATTCTAATCTTCGATTGTGATTTTCAAGTGGTTATTATAATAGTACTTTCTATATTAGTCTTGTATTGTATTTCAAGTACTTTTATTTATAATATAGTATTTTTATTTTCACCCCCTTTACCTAAATTCCGGGCTCCGCCCCTAGTTAAAAGGAAAAAATGTTTATCCTTTTAAAGAATAATTATTTTAGTTAAAATAAATATTTTTTATTTAAAATTTAATTAAAAAAATCGCACACTTCCTCATCACATAATTTTTATTATGTATTTTTTTCTCACTTAAAAGTACACAATTGTCCATCCTTACCCAAACCCTTGTTAAAAATATGTTTTAACCGTTTTCAACCGCGGTCAGAAGTCACGCTGAACCTTGGTTTAAGTGAATGATACTGATTTTAGATGCATCATGCACATTTGTTCTTATATTTGGTTAAAGGCCTATTTGTTTCAGCTTTTAAAGGTGCTTTAATCAGGTTCGGAATATGATTTTTTTTTTATCTACCTATGCATCTATTACTGCATGATTTTGTGGAATATAATTGTTATTTTACCATAGGAAAATTAATTAATTTCTTACCACTTGAATCAATTATTATGGGTGAAGATAAAATTTTCCTTTTTATGCCAAACTTGTTCCTTAAGGCGTAAGTTAACAGTTTGTCATGGAAAAACCACAAAACAAAAACATGCTATTGTATTTAAAAGAAGTATTTATTAATTACCAAAAAAAAAATATTTATTTATTCATTTTGTTACCAAAAAAAAAAGTATTCATTTTTCGCATGTTATCAGAAAAATATATCTCATGAAAAAAAATTATGTATTACGAATAGTACATAATTATAATGATAAAATTATTATTTTTTATTTATGTCACATCAACCGACATTGACATGGGAAAGAGAAAAAAATTAATATTATAACTATGTACTGCAAATAGTACATAATTATTATTTTTTTTTTGTATGAACTAGTTTTTTTCTAGGAACATAAAAAAAGATTTTTTATCTCCAAAAAAAAATTCGAGGCAAAAAAAATGCTATAAGTCAAATGGCTATAGCTTTTACTTTTTTTTTTTTTGGTAAGCTACTCTTAATCAGCTTTTACTCGTTAATGAATATTAATTAATATCGACCGTTATAATTTGTTAAACAAATCCCAACGCCTAACAGATCTCCTAATACCAATTGATACAAGGTTCAAAAACAAGTTCAATAACTTAAAAATTAAAAGTAAAAATAATGGGAAAACAAATTAAAGAACAATAATAAGAGAAACATAAACGATAAGATAATTAAACACACTTTTTTTAATAAATTAACATGCTTTTGAATTTGTTTAATTTTTAACTAAAAAATAAACTAATTTAAACACAGACTTTTGACGAGGTTAATTGGTTGTTTTCTCTGATATTGTATTTTTTCCCTTGATCTTATTTTATATTAAAAAAATAATTCTTAAAATAAGGTAAAATCAAAAGACAGAAAAAAAAATCATACACAAAAAAACAGAAATAAATCACAACATTTTTAAACTTTATCCTTTTTTTTTTTTTGGTAAATACATGGGTCATTGCCCCACGAAACAGACAAAACGAAACAAAAGAAAACAAACAATAACAGGAAAAAGCAAGACAGAAAGAAAACTAAAAACCATCGACTCAGAAGAAACAAACTCAGCATCTTCCAGCTGGAGTGATGACTCCCGGATCCAGCATATCAGCAGTAAGAAGATTAAGTAGCTCACTGTGAGGGGATGTAATAGTGGATAAACCAAAAGGATCATCCATTGCTTTCTTCGCTAGCCAGTCCGCACAATGATTACAGGTCCTAGAAATATGCTTCAACAAGACAGACCAATCCTTATTGAGAGCAGCTCGAATCTTAGTTACCAGAGGTAGCTTTCGAGTGTCATTACCAGTCATGGTAAGAAGGCCAATGGCTTGAGCAGAATCTGATTCAAGAATAATTTTCTTCCAACCAGATTTCCAAGCAAACTCCAACCCATGTAAAATAGCCCAGAGTTCAGCTTGCAAAGGGGAGCAGGAACCAATAAAGACAGAGAAACCAGAAACCCAATTCCCCTCCCAGTCTCTCAATAATCCCCCACATGCAGCTCTCTCATTAGAAACTGCACCATCAACATTTAATTTTAAATAACCTTGAGTTGGAGCAATCCAGGCAGGGGAGGATATGATGGGGGTATATAGGATCAACTTTTGTTAACCATTTTCTGTTACAGCACCTTAACTCTCTAATTGATTCAGCAATACAAGGAGAAGGGTCTTCAGGTCTCTTTACAAAGCCTTCATGAAGCTCTTTATTTCTCCAATACCATAAGAAATTACAAACGGTAAAGAAAAAGTCCCTCCAGTCTTTGGCATGGGTATTCTTTATATTCAAATTGAGGATAATCCACTCTTTGGAACAGCTTGAGGTGAAAAAACCAGGAGGAAGAGGATGCAACAAAGGTATTAGCCAGACCTTTTTAGCTTTATTACAGTCTCTAAAAGCATGGAGCAGGGTCTCCGCTAGATCAGGACAAGAGGGGCAGCTATTAGAGGAATCACTTCATTTGCTGATATAGTCTTTAGTTAGCATCCTACCATGGAGCATTTTCCACAAAAGAAGCTTAACTCTCTCTTTCCCTTTCCAACTCCATATCCGGTCCCAGCAGCTATCACTAGAGAGGGAGTTAGGACAGGTCAGATTTCTATAAGCCGATTTAACTATAGACTGACCTGGAAGCAAATTTCTCCAGCTAACACAATCCTCTCCTGCTTCCCCATCAGGATGAGGAATAGCCATAATCTGGTTTACTACACTTTCATTAAAATGGTTAAAGAGAAAGTGTGTATTCCATCCCTCTCCTGAAGAGAAAGAATTATGGTTTATTTTGAAATCAACAGTCTCAGCTGAAAGAGGAACAATTGCTAACGAAATTAAGCTAGTGTTGAGACCAGCCCAATCATCCTTCCAGAAATCAATCTTCTTCCCATTACCAATCTGCCAAGAGATGTTACTTAACATATCTGGCCAGACTTTGCATAAACTTTTCCATAAATGAGAATCATACGGTTTAGAAGATACCTCCTTTAACAACTCTTTATTTCTGCCATATTTAGCCACTAGCACTTGAGCCCACAGGTGGTCAGGGGATTGAATTAACTTCCAGGCACATTTTTGCAGGAAAGTTTCATTTTGCTTTCTAAGATTGATGATCCCCAAACCACCTTGCTTTTTGTCCATCTGGAGCTGCTCCCACCTTACCGCATGGTGATTCCTATGATTATCAGTGTCTCCCCAAATAAAGCTCCTTTGAATTCTTTCTATCTCATCACAGATGCCCTTTGGGAGAAGGCTATTATGCATATGAAACATAGGAATAGCTGAAATGACTGATTTAGCTAATGTCACTCTCCCTGCCATAGACAAACAGCTCTTTTTCCAGCCATGGAGTCTCCCATTTACTCTGTCCATGATCTCTCCATAATGTAGTTTATTTATTCTTCCATGCTTCATTCTATAGCCCAGGTATCTGCCAATATTCCTAGTATGAGCAAAGCCACTTATCTCCACAATAGAATTAGCCAGCTCAGAAGAAACATTCTTAGAGAAGAAAATGTTTGATTTGGGGTAACTAACCTTTTGCCCCGACATGTCACCGAAGATTGCAAGACAGTTCAGAATAGTCTTGATCTGATTAATGCTAGCTTCACCGAAAAGAAGCAAATCATCTGCAAAAAGCAGGTGAGATATAATTGGACCACCTTTTCCAGCTTTCATGGGCTTCCACTCCTCTCTATTAATGCAGTCAGCAATTAAATGAGACAGCTTCTCCATACACAGAACAAAGATATAGGGGATATGGGGTCCCCTTGTCTAAGGCATCTGCTAGGAGAAATTCTGCCTGACTTAGCACCATTCCAAAGGATTTCCAGCTCAGAAGTAGAGATGCAATGCATGATGAGATTCACAAATTGATCAGGAAGACTAATCTCCTTATTACCGTTAATCAATTAACGAGACATTATCATTCTTTATATGTTAAAAAATTTATAAATTGTCTAATTTTATCCGCTCTTTAATATTAAGTTAAGGGTTTAATATTTTTCTTTAAATAGGAGATAATTCGATTTCTTGCACGTGAATGGACATCATTTTTTTCTTTTCGTCTTCTCCTCACAAAATTTCACCCACTTACATGTATATGCATACGCAGAAGATGAAATTATCTATGTTTATAGGAAAAATATTAACAGCTTAAATTAAATTATATTCTTTTATAAAGACTCAATCTATTAATATATTATTCTTTAAAGAATAGCCCACGTTATTTTTTATTTATTTCATTTTGAACTCTGAATTCATTTTTTTAAAATCTTATTATGCATATGTCATTCATAATTTTTCCATTAATAATTTATATTTTAATAATGTTTTTTAAAATTTACCTAAATTTTAAAAAATCCAAGGCAGAATACTTATTAATTATACTTATTTACTTGATATTCATGAAAATGAGTTCATTTGACCCCAAAAAAGGATAATATACAAAATATTTCCCTTAAACTTTGGAATTATTGATTTACTCTTCTTAAAATTATAATCATATTTTTTAAAATAATTATATATATATATATATATATATATATATATATATATATATATATATGACCGGTCAAAAATAATATAATTTGTAAAAATTTATAAACAAAAATGTGTAAATATAACTTTCTCATAATAGCTTGGGCCAAATTGGAAACTGAAATATAATCACTGTAGCTATCCAAGCCCAACAAGACAATTCCATACTTGGATTGCGACATGGGTTGTTTATTTAAAATTTTATAAAAATCGGAGCCGAAGGCCCAAAAACAGGAAAAATTGCAACGAATTAAAGCTGGGATTAGAGACTTCCATGGTTTTATCACGTCTGTTGATTTAAATTTTGCGCCACGCAAAAATCAATTTCACAAATATGAAATTATTGAGTTGACCACTTTTGTCTTTAGTTTTATTCAAGCATATTCTCAAGCCCAAAAAATAAATAAATATATTCTCTCTTTCCCAGTAGGAACTACTAATACATGAGGAAAACAAATCAACAAGTAATTGACCAACGTAATCTAAGTATGGGTTTGAATATTATAAGTAATGATGTATAGAAATAAATAATAATGCATGAGAAACTGCCAACCAAAAGGGGGAAAAAGCAATGGTAAAAAAAAGTATTGATATCTGGTAAGAGATTATTTTAACTTAAAAGTGGTTTCGAGTTTGAGCAGTTGTGTTAAAAAGTTTATAAAGATTATTTTGCCGCCTTTTGGTCCTCTTACTTGGCTCGACCAGATTAATTGATTAATAGATTAACTAGTTGACAAATCTTAAAAAAAGAAGAAGTAATAATATGTAGGGAGAAGAAGCAAGACCCATGTAAGTTATTCTGGGAGTAAGTTGCAGGCACACTCACTGCTAATTTACTACCCATCACATCACCATTAGATCAAAGAGAGAGAAAGTTAAAAAGTTTTTAAAGAGAGAGAAAAGGTTAGTCTAATGGTGATTATATAGGTAGTAAGTTGGTACTAAAAAATTTTAGTAGTGAGAATATCCATCCTCAAAAGAAATAAACAAAAGATGGTCATGGATGTAAGCCGAATCTTATTACCAATCTCGTACAAATGATAAAAAGGAGGAGCTACAATTACGTTTCCTTAATCTCCTCTCACAAATTGCAATGAAACCTATTATGTTATTTGACTATGATAGATGAATCAATCTAACATGTCTTGTCTTTAAGCCATAAATATCAACAATTTGCGCTTTGAATAGATGGTTCCTTAGAACAAATGCATGTCGTTGAAAGTTATAAAATTTCAAATCTTCCTGGCATACTAATATATACTTTGCTCCCTCAGATGTTGTTTATCAGAACCTCCACGTTGGTTTTGGGGCAGGAAAAGGTAGGGACACAAAGGCCATGAACTTGAGTAAAAGGCACATAGATATTCCCCCACCTTGGCTTAAAAATTCAGGACTTGATAATCCCAAGTGTTGCTGCTTGAAGTGATACGGAGTGTTTAACATCGCCAATGTGAAGACTGTGTTCCCCCATTGGGATTCTCCTAATCCCAGACCTGTCCACTACACTCAGGAGCTTGCAGACATGAATATTGACTTTGACTCTCTGCTGAGCCTTTGCAGGAACATGAACTTTCTCAAAAGCCACCAGTTGTTTCTCTAGTCCCCATTGGCCACCCCCTGCAGGTGGAGCAGAGAACACTAACAATGTGTGAGTGCCGTCTTTTGAGCCCACATTTTTAACGTCTACCTGAAGGGTTATGGAGAGCTTGCCACATCGTGCATGTGTCACTCTAATTGCCTTGTTTGAAAAGTTGGTGCTATTTGTATGGCGGTGGCCATTCAAGGGAACTGACACCACTGTGGGCGCAGTAGCTAATGTATGAACAAAATGGGTGTAAGTTAATCCGTGTCCAAATGGATACACCACTGGACCCTTATAGAATCGATACGTTCTTCCTGGGTACCCTGCTGATCCGCTTGGTCGCATTGCCATATTTGTCATTGGCAAGTTTTTTAAGTACTCTTGTGGGTACCATGTCACGGGTAGTTTCCCTCCTGATAGTAAAACATACTAATGCATTGTATTAATTTATCTTATGAGACCATTTAGGGGAATAGTGACTATTTTGTCACTGTTCACCAAATTATTTATTTATCAGACTGCCACGTTAACAGTACAAATTCTCGAAATGCCACGCGGCATAATTCACCACATTGTGTAACGAATTATGTGTGCTAAAGTTGCACGTCTCAATTGGCCACATAATTCGGTACACAACAAATTACGTGGACAAGATGTCAGGCTGTACAGGGACAGGACACATGTCAAGCCAGCAGTAATTCGCTACACTGTGTAGTGAATTATGCATGATGATGTGGCACAATTATCATGCATAATTCGAATTATGTGTCCAATAGAATTGTGCCACATCATCACGCATAATTTGCTACACAGTATAGCGAATTACTGCTGGCTTGACACGTGTCTTGTGCCTGACTGTACAGCCTGACATCTTGTCATGTAATTTGCTACACTGTGTGCCGAATTATGCTGCGAGATATTCCAGGAATTTTTACTGTTAGCTAGCGTGACAGTCTGATAAGTAATTTGGTGATCAATGGCAAAATTGTTCCCCATTTAGGAGTTGAGAAGAAGTGGGAAATTTAATGATAAAGAGACAAACCTGGGTTAGTGGTTCCAAACAGTATATCTGCAATGGCAGCACCACCTTCTTGGCCCGGATAACCAGCCCACAAGATGCCAACAACTCGATTATTATTCTTTGCAAACGTAATATCCATGGGCCCACCAGACATCAAGACCAAAATAGTTGGTCCCTTTGAGGAAGCTGCCACTTTTGAAACAAGATCTTGTTGACGCCCAGGTAAAAGTAAGCCAACCCTGTCCACAGTTTCAGCTTCAATAGATTGGTCCAAACCCATCACTAGAATGGTTGCATCTGCTTGACGGGCTGCATCTACAGCAGGCCCAAAATCCTTGTCATCAGCACAAGCTACATTTTCACAGCCCCGCTGATGAATAGTCCTGGCATATCTTCCTATTCCTTGTAATGGGGTGGTATATCCACAGGCAATACCTACAAGCAAGTAAAGAGACAATTAGAGCCCGTTTTTGGTCATAAAGAAAGAACTTCAAATATATAATTTGTTTGAACGGAACACTTACCATTTTGCCATACCTGGCAAAAAGATTTATCAGACTATCACATCAATGGTAAAATTTTCTAAAAATAACATGTGGCATATTTCGCTACACAGTGTAGCGTAATATGCTTGCAAATAATTTGCTATGAATCGAAATATGTCACGACTACACAGACAGCAAAAAAGACACGTGTCAAGCAGGCAGCATTCAAGCATAATTCGCTACACAGTGTAGCGAATTTCTGCATGCTTGACACGTGCCATTTTTGCTGACTGTGCAGCCTGACGTGGCATATTTCGTTATACTATGTAGAATTATTTGCAAACATATTTCGCTACACTATATAGCAAAATATACCACGTGGTATTTTAGAAAAATTTACTGTTAATTTTTTTTTTGCCAAGCATGGCAAAATAGTCACCCTCCCTGTTTGAACATGGGGCTTCCTTACCTGCATAGTTTCCAATCATTGTAACAGTGACATCAGAATTGGGCCCAATAACAGCGACGGTGCGGTGACGCTGTGGGGAGAGAGGCAAATTGGGACCACTGTTCTTAAGGAGCACTATTCCTTGTCTGGCAGCTTCAAGGGCGAGCTCTTTGTGAGCCGGTTTGCATACATCTCTTGGACCCAAGTTGCCATATGCATGAGCTGATGGTTCTCCATCAAACATCCCTAACCTCATTTGGACTGCTAGTGTATTCACCAAAGCACCATTCACATCAGCTTCGCTTAACAAGCCTTTTTTGACCGCATCCTGCGTGTGCAATCCAAGAAAAGGCCCACAGTCTAAATCCAAACCTGAAACATGATAAAAATATATAAATATAAATTACATTGTGTCTTCACATTCAATGTGAAACCGTTACTAAAATGTCACTTTTTGTTAAAAATTTTATCCAGATGTCACGCGAACAGTGTTTTTTTCCCAAAAATTCGCTACGATTGGTAACGAATTGTCAATGATTCGGTGACACATGGTCATATTGCAGATCAAATCAAATTCACTACCACTGGTAGCGAATTATAATACGTCAATTTTTTTCCTGCGAAAGTGTGACACGTGTCATAAAATCATTAGCGAATGTAGTTCGTTGGAATTACGCCACATGACAGTTTGGTAAAAAGTAATGTTGGAGTGGCATTTTAGTGAAAATTTTGCCAAAAAATGACATTTTGGTAACTCTTCCATCAATTGTTCCTCTACACCAAAATAACAAGCTATTGGTCTCCAATTTCTCTTTTAATATTAATGTATTAATGGTGAAGGAATAAACCAATTTGGTTCTATGTCAGTAACTAGCCTGCTTTAATGGCATCGGCAGCAGCTGCTTCTGGCGTTGATGTATAATGTTGGTTACTGTAAAACACCCCTACAGAGTCACAGTCTGCTACAATGTACCTAAACCACAGTAAAATTAACAAAAGATAAAAAGTGTTTAGTTTGACATGATTCTTTCGGACAGAAAAGGTGACAATCTAATGAACATTTGGTAATTGTATTTGTAAACTTACCCATCAAGACCCCACACACCACGAACTGTTCTCTTTAGGAGGTTGGGGTCCGCACAGGTAGGGACCCCATTGACCTGATTGTACGAACACATTACACTCGCTACTTTACCTTCCATCACACACATCCTGAATGGCACATCGAATGTGTCCTCTACGTCCTGCTTACTAACCTGCGCATTAAGCTCAGAGTGAGGTTTTACGCAAAAGAATACTAACTAATACAATGATATTAGGGGGACGCTTTGTCTTGTTTGGATAAGGGCCACGGAAAGTTATCAACAAAAGGCATCCATGGCCTACAACATCATAAATCCTCTGTAAAAATATGATGCAACAACACTCCGAATTAGCAAAGCCAGCTCACATTAATTAAAGAGCTATAATTTGATGATCTTTCTCCCATCATGTTCTGTTTCCCACAATTAAATACTCTACTTCTTATGTAAGTAGAAAATAATAAAGAAATTATACATTAAGAATTTTAAGTATTTTATACATCAATCATGTTTGTTTATTTTTGAGGATACAATTGAACTCGGACAATGTGTAGGACACATTTGATCAAACCTATACCATTTTGCTTTCCAAACTCCGCATAATTAAGTTGATGTGGCCAGAATTGAGTCACGTGAATTCATTACACTACGGTTAGCATTTAAAAGATGATTAAGCTCTAAGCAATAAGCAAGAGCATTTAAAAATAAACAATATTATCTGACGTTCAATCATCTAAGTCATAGTTATTCATTATCCATTAAATTTAATATAAGTATCCCCAGACACAAAACAATTAAGAAGGTATACATAAAGGACCCGCAAATCCTATGAATCAAAGCCACTAGTATTTATTTAATAGTGAAGAGTTTGAGTAGTTTGTTTAACCATTGTATAAAAAAAAAATAAAATCCTACGAGTCATCTTGTACTGCAAAACCTTAGAACTTTCAACAAGCAGGGATATAATTCGTGAATAAATGGCACCATCACTACGATTTCCAATTTCCCAATAACATTAAATTTTAATTTTCAAATGTTCAATAAATCACCGATCAAAACCTATAATCAAAGTCACGTGCATTAGCTTTAAGGTACGGAGGCGCCCTTATTTTTTTTTTGGAAACATGGAGGCGCCCTTTTCATGTCATAAAAGATTCAATAAAATTTTACAGTAGGGCAGCGCCAAGCCGCATATAAATAATATAATAATCTAAATTAAATTAAATAAGGCGCACCTGTGCGTTAAAGTGGAAGCGATCCACGCCGTTCCAATTATCGAGGTCATAAGCGGTAAAGTGTTTGCAACAAGCAGCCACCTTCAACCGGTTACCGTCCGTTCCCTGTAGCCCCTTAACGTAACTAGCAGCATATCTACCGGCTAGCACAGGATCCTCACCGGGAGTTTCCTGTCCACGGCCCCACCGTGGGTCCCTGAAAATGTTCACGTTTGGGCTCCAATAAGTTAGCCCAGCTGTTCCTCCGTTATACATTGCCCTTGCTTCATCCGATACAACCTGCACATTAAATGTTCTCTTTCTTTTTGTTATAATTATAAAAAAAGTTTTATAATTCTTTTTTTTTTTTGGAAACAGAAAAGTTTAAGTGGGGTTAGACACCGGTATCCCACTAGGGTCAGGGAAGATCCCCCAACCTTTTTGAGGATTTCTGGGAGAGATAAAAAGTATGTGAGATCCATGTGTTAGAAAAAATTATACGTAGGACCCATATCAGTACGAAAATCAAAGAATATATAGAAAAGTTATAATTCTCATTTAACATAAGAATTATAAAAAACTTATAAAAAGGAACCAAGAGTTCGCAACTCCATACTTCACAAACTTCGTAAATGTTTTTTTCCGGTGATTCTCATATTTGGAAAATTGTGACTGGCATGATGTGCAAGTTGCATAGAAAAGGGAGCAATAAACAGTCTCCACTGACAATGATAATGCAAGTTGACAAGTGAACCAATCAGGGAGCAAAACAAAATCAAAAGAAAGAAAGAAATGAACTAATCATGATTTGCTTTAAAATAATTAAGTTTGTTAGATAAGTTCTAAAAAGATATATTTATATGACATTTTTTTTCTAAAAATAAATTTTATTAACTTCAAAAGAAAAATCTTATTACTTTTTTTTTTTGTTACTATATTTAACCTTTTCTATTTTTATATGGGATTATATTTAGTAATTTATTATTAATTTGCAATAAATTATAACCGTTGAAAATATTTTTAAAAATACAAACAAATGTATTCTTCTTGGTTTCAAAAGAAAAAGATAAAAGTCAACCTTGTGTATGGGATAATTTGATGTCCCCTGTCTAATAAATCTAATACTTCTTCTTTTCAATTTTATATTTTCTTGAGAATCATTTAGAGCCATTGATTTACAAAGATTCTTTCCACCCTCAGTCCATGAGCATAAAAGTCAGGCTACATAAACATAATTGAATGAATGGCTCCTCCCCGTGCACAATAATTGAATGAATGGCTACATAAACATAATTGAATGACATGGACGGTGATCATAACTATTAGTGCAAGCGCTGCCCAGTTAGTTGTAGCTAGATACTTTCAATAACCTTATATTTCTATTACATTTAATTAAATGATAGGTTAATAATAGACTGTTAACGAATATCGAATGGCAAACATATACTTTTTATTGTTAAAAAATATGTGGTTACGTAACTAACATGATAAATGATAATAACTAATAATTAATTCATCAATAACCAAATATAAATTAACTATGCCTTTCAATTATTTTACTTGAAATATGCTCTAAGTGTAAATTTTTTCACTTGCAAATTGCTAAAATAGTTAGCAGTGTTACAAAGCGGACTGAGTTGATAACACAAGCTAACAAAACTCCAGCAAAAAGAAAACCAAATCTGAACATAAAGAGACAAAAACAAAGCAAAAGTGAAGCACTAATCGGGGAGATAACATATAAAAAAGAAGAACATTGCAATGCATTTTATATTTCCTTTTTGACATTAGCTTTAACTTAAAAGGGACGTTTTTTCAGTATTTTCGTCAAATTGAAATTTTCAAAATTTTTAATTTATGGATATTATCGTAAACTGAATGTAAAAATTATATTTTTGAAAATTGAGATTTTCGGACAAATAAAAATTTATCCTTTATCAAACGTCCCCAAAGGGTTTACATATATCATTTAACATGACCATAAAAAGTGTCCTACACGCATATTTTGTGAGGTCCGCATATTTTGAAGAAAAAAAAAACTATGACACGCAAAATGAATCTTTATAACGTAACAGAATCACTTTTCCTACAACATAATTTTTATAAAACCTTTAACTTAATTACATGTTAATATATACACACACCAAGAGATTATTGTTTGTTCATTTATAAGACATAAAATTATGTTATTTTAAATGAGATAAAAATATTCAAAATAAAAATTATAAAAAGAAAATATGAGTTTTATTGTTAATTTAAATTTTAAACAAAAAATATTAATTTTAACTGAAATAACCCTTTTTAAAAAGATAAATATGTTTTTCTGTTTTGATTTATTTGTAGGCAAGAGAAAATCTCACCCGTCCGATTGCCTCCCACAAAGTTACATTGAAGGAAGCAGCGGTTGTGATGACTTGAGGGAAGCTAGTAGCGCCAGGAAACTGGGGTCCAAACTTGGTTCCAGGGCCCACATTTGAAACCCCATGGAGTGCCTCAGACCACCACTCATAGCCTTTGATCCCAAGCCTTGGAACCGCCGCGGCACCACTCACTAGCATGTTAACCTTCTCTTGTAGTGTCAACCTTCCTATGAGGTCCTTCACCCTCTCCGGTATCGCCAATGACACCTTGCAAAATGGCATGTTCTTTGCGGTGCTATCTTTTGGGTCACATGCGAATGGGTCACGTGCCTCCCCGGTGTGCCGGACGACACCCAAAAGGATGAGGATGAAGAAGAGTAAGACAGTGATGAGGGGTGAGAATGTGGAAGCCATTTGGGAAAAAGAGAAAATAAATGTATGTGGCTTGAAAAGTTAAGGAATGAGGGAACATTTTATATAGAAAAGGAGATGTCCAAATGACACTCTACGATGATGATGCTGACGACGTAATAGAGCGAGATATCTAGGTAGCTGGCCCTTTTATTGATTGGACTTTTCAAAATAATTTTTTTTTGTTGCTTAACTAATTTAAGGAAATGAAGCAACTTGGCCTGGCTGGTGGTGAGATTTCAATAAAGTTGGTGAATAACAAATAAGATCACCCATTGCTGATAATTTAACAAATTAAAAATCATGGAATTGATGTGACATTATTTGTTTTAGTTTTAATTTTTTTCATTCATAACAAGTGCACCTTCAAAATCTTTCATAAGATTCACATTTGGTATGGGAAATTTTTTTAGAATTTACCTATGGAAATGTATTAGATTTTGGAGAAGCATGTTTGGTTGATTGGAAAGATGGATAAAGTGAAATAGATAGAAAAATGTAAAAAAAGTTGTTTGGTGGGGGTCCACAACAAATGGTTCCAAATATACCCTCTGAAATTATCTTCAATTGTATGGTCAGTTTACATAGAAACTGGCCGCACTGTTGAACGTATGCTTAGCTTCATTGTGTGGGTTGAAGAGCATGCTTTGGTTGTTGCTGTTGATGATGAGGTTGCCCGCATGCTTGGTTATGAAAACAGGGGAATGGTTTATCTCGCTGGCATTGGGCTTTCTCATAAATCCATCGTTTTGCGAGGCGGATATATGGGTTTTGGTATCTGTTGTGATTCAAATGCCAGAAACAAGCAGTGGTATTTCTAAACCACAGTTGTCCCCATCTTCGTCAAATGTTGTAAATGATGGACCTCATACGAAACACCCCCATCAAGTAATTTTTAGGAGGAGTTTGACAGAGGAGAATTTTTTTTTATCCTAGAATCTCGATTTTTAAAACATGATCAAAATATTCAATTTACAATAATATTTGAAAATTAAAAATTTAGAAAAATTTAATTTCACTTTTATGCCAAACTGGGTGTAGTCCTTTTTATTAATCAAATATAAATTTATTCATCTGAATTTTATTTAGTTCATTTTGATTATTTCCTATGGTTTGTTCTCTTATTTTTTGTTGAAAACTATGAATGGGAATTATCTAACTATATTTAAATCTTTGCCATGTTCAACATGCCTGCTTCACCCCTGAGTTGCAGAAAAATCTGAAGTTATTGAAGGTACTTTAGTTTGGACATCTTCTTCTTCTCCACAATGATTTGGAAAAAAACTGGTTAGTGCAGTATGCAGAATAAAGGGTATTTATAATTTGAGTGTTCAAGTAAAATATGCAGAAATCAACAAGACACAAAATGTGAAATTGTCATGTTAGAACATAAAACAAATAATCATTTGCAACAATAAGCAATTTACATATGTTGTATATAAAAACAAGTCTCTTTTATTAGCACATTACTCATAATATATTTTATAAAAAAAACATAGACTTTACAAAAATTACCTAATTTGCCCGGTAAAATTTTTTCATACACACAACTTTTTTTACATTTCCCTACCAAACTCATTTTCACGTTTCCCTAAATTTTCCCTATTATTCATAAAAATTTCCCATCAACCAAACACCACCTAAGTAATTCTTAGCTAGGTTTTATATGATCGTCTATTTTATTTAGTTCGCCATGTTACTCATAATATATTTCGTTAAAAAAATATATGGACATTTTAGCATTTTTTTTTTATCATACGTGTGCTTAAAAGTTAGATTTTGCACACTACTCATATGTTTGTGTGAGCCTTCAGTAATTTTTAATATTTTATTATTCATATTAATCCAACATTTTTAATCCTTTCATTGGCGTCGTAGTTGATCCAGCATTTGGGAGGGGAACATTGGTGGTTCTGTTTTCACATATCGTTGGTCCTAATTAGGATATATGGATTATATTAGATACATCAGATTGACTTTCCTTGCTTTTGAGGTAATATTTGTGGTTGCTTGTCTGGTCTTATTGTTATATGCCTGTCTAGCACAAATTTTTTTGGATAAGAAAATGATTAGGTGACACAAAGTTCAATGATAATGCTTTGGATGTCGAAAGGTGGCCCAAGAAAGAGAGAAAAAAAGAGAGTCCAAGGAAGCAGCATTTATTTTTTGAAAGTGTTATTGAAAGCTAATGTTTATTGAAAGTGTTATTAACCGAATCATTTATTTTTTGAGGATTGTTATTGGTGGAAATTACATGAAATTAATCCAAGAATATGTTAGTAATAATTTTTTTCTATGCCAAATATCTCGAATTTGGAAAGAACAATTGACATCCTTTAAGAACAATTCAACAGCTTGCTGAAATTCCATCAAATGTAACAAAGTGTGAGTCAAGTCATTGTTAAGCTAGTTACCTAGATTCAGCTGATTGATAGTTTTACCCTTTAAGTTAAGCTGTTAAAGTTGTGCAATACTTTGTAAAATGGGTTGAGTACAGCACACATTATTCACGGGAGTTAACTTAAAAAATCAGATAAAAAAATAAAAATAAAAAATGGAGTCACTGGTCGATAGTAAAGGAGATTATAGATGAAGAAAGCAATGATTGAATTACGAAAAGTTAAATAGAGACCAATAAAGCACTGGTTGAATTATAGAAGTTACTGGCCCCTCCCCAATTTTAGATATCTGCAGTAGTGCTCGCTGGTTGATACTAGCTTCACTTAGAAGTGATGTTAGGGATAGAGCTTTTCTGGCTAAGATATTCAAACCCAGAGCTATATAGCCAGGGTGTAAATATAACATCTGGATGGTGAAAACTTAATATTACGACATTTGCAAAAATAGAAAAAGGAAAGCGTTTGTTTCCTTTGTTTCCAAAAAGAAAAGGAAAAGGAAAGCATTATTTACGAATACACAAGATAGGCATTAGCACTAATGAACCTCGTTCTTTCTTTCTTCCTTTTATGAATAAATATTGGGCTGGTAAGCTAAGAATGTAGAAACAGAGGAGTGCATTACCATTATCACCTTCGTTGGCGACAAATAAGAATCTCCCTTCGATAGGTAAAGGCCAATTTCTATTAAAATACAATGTCTCTTAATAGTTGATCATAGCCTCCTAGGTCGAATTGATTCCTATAATTTTTCTAGGTGTTCATAAAATTCTTACTGTGATATTTATGTTCATAAAATTTTTACTGTGATACTTGTAGATTGATATCAATAGGTATTTACTCAATCCGACCAGAGATTTTTTATTTACGGCATCATTTTTCTAGTTTTTAAATTTTCCAATTGTGTAGGGGTATCAAAGTTCAAGATGAATGTTGTGTTATAGTCCGCACGTATTGTGATGGCTGGACACAGAGAGAGAGAGAGAGAAGTTAAGAAACCATCCACTTGTGTGTTTGTGGTTAGTTTCTGACAGAGGAGCATTAATGAAAAGCTTTATTAGGTTTTCTTTGGAAGTCGCCCATAATGTATAGCAGAAGTTTTGTCTGCTTTCTTCTGCCATAGGACTCATTTTTCATCCTTTTAAACTTTTGTTCCGAATCTAACAATTCCTTCATCTGATGTTTAATATAGAATATGATCGAATACTGTTTTGGGTTATTAAACCTAACACAACAACATAAAGAAATGATTTATAAAGCTTTTTTCCACATTCTGAAAGAATGATCTCACAATATATGTGTAAGGAATATTTTGTTGTGGTTCAAGTGGTCCACAACTACAACACATTTTTATATTGATTGCATTTTACTGCCTCTGCCTCGGTTCACTGCACCTGTGTTAAAGGTGACACAAGTCGCTCTGTAGTCTGTATCAATGGTTTACACGGGAATCTCCTCCGGATAGTAGCATTTAGTTAAGGGACTGTTTGATACGCGGCATTATGTAGGATTTTAGGGAAATTGAATTTTTCTAAATTTTAAATTTTTGGATATTATTGTAAATTGAATATTTTCATCATATTTTTTGAAGATTGTGATTCTCATACAATAAAAAATTTCTCATGTACCAAACGTCCCCTAAGTGTTTACTGTTTGTCATTATTCAGGAAATAAATTTTATCTCTTACATATATATAAAAATATATGAAATATATATTTTTATATTCTCTTTTCTTATCACATTAACTCATATAGACACCACTCATTTTTATGTTTATATTATCTACTCGGATATGAAAACATTAATCCTTTAGTTAACTCTCTCATACAAAACCTAACTCTGACCAATTGGAAGTGAAAAAGAAAATAATACAAAAAGAGAAACTCCGGAAATCAAAGACCACTACATCATGGTTCAGGGTCAGGTTCAACAGGGCTAATAATTGGCCTGGGGGACCAATTCCTTAAGAATAGGCTAATTTAGTTAAGGTCATATAACTTTAAATTTTTTTTTTTTGTAATACACCATAATCATATAACTTTAATTTTAATGATATAGAAATACGTGCACAATTTGGTAGTATTGAGCGTGTTTACCTAGTGACCTACAAGTATACCTGACGATCTTTTATGGGACACCAAATAGAGATCAAATAAAAAAATAAAAAATTACGAAGAATTTCATCATATAGGTATAATAAATAAAGGGTTAATTTTTTCAACAGTTAATGTAGATAATTTATCTACATTGAATTTTTTATACCAAAATAAAAATAAAAATAAAGGGTTCATTTTTTCACAGTTAATGTAGATAATTTATCATTTTGAGACGAAAATCAAGATATTTATTGTAATTATAATTTATTATTTTTTTTAGATTTTTTAATAATGACATTATTTTAGAAACGAATATAGATAAATAAATGTCAAAGATTTTGAAACAAAACTTCATAATTGAAATAATGGTGAATGAATCGCAATATAATTAAGGGCTACGTTTAACCGTATACTTAACAGATCATGCTTATAAAGATGTCTGCGCAATCATGCGCTATATGTACCAATTAGAGCTTACCCTTTCTTTTCTTTTCTTTTCTTTCTTTTCTTTTTTTTTGGCGTTCACCAACAAGACTTGTAAACGCAATCAACCAGCATGTTTATTATATATAAATTGAGGGAGTTATTAATCTTATCTTATATAAAATAGATATCCTAGTGAAACAAAATTGTGGGATCCATAATTTTTAAAAAACTTAAAAAGAAAAGAAAATATTATCACAAGATTTCATGAGTGTGCAATATAAGACAATTATGTTATGTGACATAAGACACTTATTTTCCATTTATGGATTATGAATAACAAGGTAGAAGAGTAATGTTTTTTCGTTTATCAAAATTCGCATCTCTTCATTTGCGAAAAGTTATGATTCTTCATTTTCGAAAAATTGCGCCTTTTCGCAATCGAATAGTCACTCCTCTTCGTTTTCGTCTCGTGATTGTTTATCTCCTATACCATGTCTAGTGAATTCAAAAAATTAAAATAAATTTTTTGACTCCTTTCCAAAACTGTGCCAAAATTAATCTCCACAGTCACTTCTCTTCGTTTCTGAATAGATATGCCTTTTCGTCTCATGATTGTTTATCTCCTATACCCATGTCTAGTGAATTCAAAAAATTAAAATAAATTTTTTGGACACAACTTTAAAACTGTGCCAAAATTAATTTTTTGACTTTGTTTGTGATTGGTCATATGTTCGTTCTAGTTTGGGTGCTATTTCTTCTGATAGTGCCACCGTCGCTGGGAGCCATTTGTCCACGAATATAGTTAAGGGGGACAAAATTGTCTTAAGGACACAACATTTAAACTAAGCTCGATTTAATTTTTTGCAATTTTTCCTGCCTTGCATATGTCTTTCTAGTTTACTATGATTGCATTCTGTTTTATGTGTAATTGTGTTTCGACTATTATCCCATAATACAGATTTTACACTTCCACCAACAACATCATTTAACAATTTGGCAGGATTTGTAGAAGTATCTGCAAGGGTTTTGAAGCAATTTGGTTGACAATGTTACCACATCACGTCAGGCATAAATTGTTAACTCCGGACTGAAATGAAAGAAACGTCATAGCCCAGCACATAATATTAGAAAATAAAAGTGAGGAAAAGTAAAATATTGATTTCATTGATTCATTTGTACATATGTGACTCTTATATAAAAGAGCATAACAAGAAAAGAGAAGGATCTATAATATCTTAACTAAAAATAAAATAAAATATTTATATCTCTAATACTCCCCCTCAAGATGGAGGGTGAATAGCATGAACACTCCGTGTTGGGAAGAAAGAAAATAAAGGCTTCACGGAAAATCAATCGGAGAAATCAGTAGCACAGCACAGCAAATCAACTGGAATGATCATCAGTCTGAAGAGCTGTTAAAGAGAATGTGCTAGAATGAAAAGTGAGGAAAAGGAAAATATTGATTTCATTGATTAGGTTGATTCATTTGTATATATGTGACTCTTATATAAAAGAGCATAACTAGAAAAAAAAGATCTAGAATATTATTGAAATACAGAGTTATCCTTATATCTAATATCTAATATCTAATATCTAATACATAAGGTTATCACATTGCGTGGCCATGCAAGAGCTGGGCAGTATATGCTCCTCATTCCTTTTACAACTGCACCGCTAATCAGCAGAAAATAATGTAACCATTGCTTGAAATTTAAGCATGTGATGGTATGCCCATGACATATGGACCTAATCAATATTAATATGCCATGTCTGATTGCAAATTTTGTGTAAACATTTAATATTTGGTAATTTAAAGCCAAATTTGAGAAAAAATAAATAGGCTCAAGGGTTCACATTCTTGCTTTCATTTCTTTTAGGGGCTATGATTATGGCGTATATTCCATATTGACGTCCATATTTGATAGAATGTAAGGCGCAAAATAACTCATTTTTTTCTCTCGTCTTTATGCTCTAACCTCCACAACATTATTAAATTAGAAATCCAAACATACATGCTTTCGTAACTCTAAATTTTATATTGAAGTGCATTACGGACAAGTGTTTCATTGGCTTGCGGTTCTAATATTTGGCTTTTGATTAGAATCTCACTTTCATGGTGGAATTCCAGTAGTAAAATAGATGGAAATTCGTTTTGCGTTCACACTGGGGATTTAGGGGACAGGGAGGGGTTGCTGATGGTTTAGAAAATGATGAGGTCAATTAACGACCAATTATGGGGGGGTATATATGGTAAGTTGTTCATGTGGGAGAACCTTGTACCTAATTGTATTATGATGGATGTGAACTTTTAATCTTGAGTAAAAATGAAGCAGAGTTAATGGTTCCCCTTCCCTACTGCTTTTGGGATGGGAAGGGAAGTTTGCACTTGCAGAGAAAAGTCCACACAAGATGAATATCTTTTGAATCGTCGTTTTTAATTTGTCCATAATGACTAACTTACCAAGAAGCTTTATCAAGTGCCAACAATTTTTTTGGGTGTTCTGTCTCTTATATTTGTTGGTTGAAATAAGAGAGATTTTCTACTAGGGTGGATTGTTTTTCCTCATGTTGGATAGTTGCAAAAATCAAGTTGACGTACCCATTAGGCCGTTCTTTTTGGGTGTAATTATCTCTAGGCTCATCATTCTTCCATTAAATGATAAGCTTTGTGGGCCGTTAAAAATGTTAGTGGATCGGCCCTGATTATGATCATGCATAGACTTCTCTAGGCATTTTTTTATGGGATTTGATTTTCTCATGTGGTATGTTGTATGAGAATTTAATTATCATGTTATGTACACTCAATAAAAGTGGGTCTCACACTTATTAAAAAAAAAAATTTTGCAACAAAATAGAAGCAAATCAATTTGTCAGATCACAACATGAATTTGCCCTCTTCTTATGCAGCATGAGAAATTCATTTTCCCTTTTTTTTATACTAAAAAACGGGTATTGTCAAAGTCATCTAAACACGGAAGCTTATCCCTATAATTTGCTTGATCTAGGACAGATCGTGTTGGACCAAAAATAATAACAATAAACAATAAATTATGGGTTTTATTTTTCTTATGTCATATAAGATAAATCTTCTCTTCTACTCTCACAATAAATGATGGGATCCATTTATTTTTTAAAAAAGAATAGAGAAAAAAATAAAATATGAAAATCAAGGTGAGAGTAAGAGATAAAATTTTTGAGTGACATGAGAAAAATAAAATACTTATTATATTAAGAAAGCAACAAGCCTAACGTAAATGACGCCCAATGAACACAATGTTGGGCAATCCATGAACGGGATAATCGAAAAATTATAAAGTAAATTTTATTTTTGTTAAAATAAATGTTTCTAAAAAATTTAAGTTGTTTTTTGCAATTGTTCTGGATCCATCTTATAACCCATATCTAAATAATCTAACTGAGCATCAACAACAGATAAGATACTTATCCCATCTTTTTCAAAAGTACCACTCACACCAAGACTCTATAGCTATAGGTAATTCATTTATGGGGAACACTTTTCCCTTCAACAGGAGGAGAAGAGTTATTTTCTATTGAGATAAAAAAATGGGATCAATAACTTAAAAAAAATCAAAAAAAAAGCCTGACACCATGTATATGTAAAAATGAAATCTTGTATTATGTGAAAGGAGAAAAGCATTTCCCTTCATTTCTATATAAAGGATGAGAAAAATATGTGTCATTTTAAAGGATGTAAAATTATATCATTTTAAGTGAGAGAAAAAGATAGATAAAGGAGAAGAGAGTGTATAAAAAAAATAAAAGTGTGGGTCTCACTTTTTTATAAGAATGAAATGATATAAGTTGTGTCACTAAACACTTTTCCGTTTAAGGATTAGCCTATCAAATGCATGTTTTTGGCTTATTTGCTCTTTAGCTTTCACTCAGCACATATTTCACACACACACTCTCTATTCATGCACAGATATTCTATATATATATATATATTTGAGGAGAAATTTTTTGAATATTAGAGAAATAGAATGATAGAGAAATGATAAGAAAGTGAGATAGATAGAAAAACGTTAAAAAAAAATTATTTGGTGCGAAAAAACTTTATTGGGGAAATATATATATATATATATATATATATATATATATATATATATATATAGGAAAATAATCTTAAATTACAAAAATAACCCTAATTGTAAATATTTTATTTCGGTGGCATAGTACCCCACACAAGCAAGCAAAAATCCTATCAATCTCTTGCCTTTTCAGAGAGTATAATGGGTGTGAAAATTTTGAGTGAACAATTATTTATCCAACTTTTAACAAAAAAATCACCTCCCAAAATGCTTTCAAAACAATAAAGAAAGCTGTCATTCCGTTCCAAACTTTAAAAATCAATGCAAATTGGATGATGGCTTTATGAGTAAATCACCCTATACCAAACAAGATATATCAAGAATCTTGTTACATTTAGATAGAAAAACTGTAAAAAACCGCGAGCCAAACACCATGGTATAAAATTTCTTTGTACTGATTCATGATACAAATATTAACCCCCTGGTTGGATAATCTCTGTCCTCGCGATACAATTATTCATTCTATGATACAATTATTCATTCTATCCTTTAAGCGAACTACATCTACTCAGAATATCGCCATCTCACAACGGCTGACCTGATGAAATCCCTCGTATTAATTATTGAATTTGAAAAGAGGCCACCTGATGAATTTCGCTATCAAGTGCCCCCCCCCCCCCCACCCACCCCCACCCCAACATGGATTAAGCTTAATTATGTTTTTTTTCTTTGAGTTAACCCAATACTAATTATCTATTTTAAGGCGATTTGATTTTTCCGTATCCCAGCTTCAATTATTTGAGCTGAGACTAATCCAGAACGTGAAACGGATGAGGATGAAAATATTTAAACTCTTCCAAAGATGATATGTGAGATCAAATTGAGGTCTTCTCGTTTCGTTTACTCAGCTCCTTCACTATCAACTAAGCTACCATCATTTAATATTAATAACAATGTTTTGGGATTCTGCTTCTAAAATGGTTTGAAGCGGATCTGATTTATTGATGCATTTTTAGACATAGATACATGACTAAATAAGTTTAGGGACATTAATTAGGGGAGGGTTATGTTTTCAAATTTTTTATTTATAAACTATATTATGCAATCCGGAAAGTACACTTCACTTATTAACGTACTTTTCGAGAGTACATAGTGTAATTTTTAAATAATTTTTTTGTAAATATAACTTATTTTCATTAATTATATATAATTTATTTTTTTCAAAAAAACACATTAATTATACATGATTTAAACATATAAAATTTCATCAAGTTTTGATTCACCGCAGACGAGATACAAGTTATCCTTCATGATAGCAACGAAGAATTACGCAACTCAAAACATAAGTTGTAACAAAAAAGCAAGAGGTAATTACACAATACAAGATAGGAGAGACCTAGTGACCTACAAGATATGACGACCCAGCAACTAATAAAAAACATATTCCTATTTAGAGTTGGCAAAATGGGTCAATCTGCCTCGACCCGATCCAACCCACATGCAACCCGAAAAATGAGCCGAGTTAGGATTGACTCGAAAAAAAAATGAGTCAGAAAACTCAACCCAACCCGACCCGAGTCAGGTTAGGATTGCCTTACGGGTTGACTCTAAAATATGACTCATGATTTTTGACTTGAAAAAATAGCTCGTGGGTTGGCTCGTTTTCAGCCTATTTAAATGAATCTGTAATATTAATGCACCAACTATATAGCTTCCATCAACTTAAAGAAAGAGTTACATAATGAGAAATAAAAGAAAAATATTTTAATTTCGAATTTTCTTCACAACAAATTTACATCAACATCAAAAATCAATCTGAACCACTTGCTGAGTAAAATATTTGAACCAAACAGAGCTAGCACAGCCTAACAATATAAAAATGATAGGGATGTGAGAAGATTAGAGACTTAGATTTAGAGAAAGAAAAAAAAAAAGATGACAGCAAATGTGGGTTTTCTCAATTTTTGTATATTATATTTTATATTTTTATATATAAAAAAAACTCAACCTACGATTTATCTCATTTTTTATCCTTTGAGTTGGCAGCTTATTTCTTACCGATCGAATCCGACTATTTTTTTTTACTTATTACGAGCGAACCTGCTTTTTGCCAATCCTATTCCTATTTGAATATCACTCCCCAAAACAGGACAAAAATATTGATGATTTCTGTTCTCAATTGAATAAAACCTTCCTAGAAACTCCAATCGAAAATCCGAACCGCAAAACTCTAGATACCAATGTGATAAAACGTCTTTCGAAGTTTGAGTTTCATCCAGTGATTCATTTGAGAGATATTTCTCTCATAACACCGTTGCTTGCTGTAGAGTTTTGCAAAAAAAAAAAAAAAAAAAAAAACACGATTCAATTGTGGAATTTCTGAAACTAGTACAAATCTGTGATTAACTAATCCACCCTGCTTCTCAATTTCGCAGCAAAAATTGGTGTAACCTTTTCTTGGTTTTTCTCAACCATGTGCACAAGGTGGGGGTTAGGAGTGAGCTCCTCGAAGATTTTTTTAAAGAAAATTTTAAATATATTAATTATAGGGATTAATTGATCAAAAACCAACATCTATCGATATTTATTTGATTCAAAATTGACTACTTTTGCTTCACAAAAAATGTAAAAAATCCAATGCGATTCTCCTCCACTTGATGAAGATTGAATTTCAGGAATCTCATCCGTTAAGATTTGGAGCTAATAAGATTTATGTTTAAAAAAAAAAAAGACAAAGCAATGGGGTAAGGTTCAAGTTTAAGCTTTTAATTATACTAGTTAGGTTGGGCTTGGGCCTATTTTTATTTATTTCTTCTCAATTATTTTTTTTTACTTAACCTAAATCACTCATCCCTCAAAAAAATATCTCAAATTTTTGTGTTGTGCAGACAGAGGCACCAACGCCGCTCCGCCTCTTATGTGGTGTTCACTTCTTGTTTACAATGGCTTCTACAAGTATGCATTACAAGGAAACACTATATCTATACTTTTTTGGGCTGAAATTTTAATTTAATTTTTTTTAATGATAAAAACCCAGTACATGCGCTTAGAAATCGCTTGTTTTATGATGTCTTATATAAAAACAGTGCCGGTAAAAACTTTCGATTTTGCTAAATTCAATGACATCAAACACAAGAACTGGCTTCATCACATTCTTTCACTTTGTCAGCTTTATTCCCTGTAAAATAAGTTCTAACAAACAAACAATCATCTTATATGCATATAAAGTAATATAATAAGCAAATTTAATTCAACCAACCAGCAAAATAATGTCATACTCTCACATACACACAAAATTAACATAAAGCCATAGCACAAAAGATCAAAATCCAAAACAAAATATCAAATATGTTTTACTTAAAATCCATATTCAGAGTTATGTTAGTTATATTTAAATTTTTTGCTTAAAAGTTACTCCCATGACTCTGGGGCTCCCAAATCCTCCACAAAGCCATCCATGGAGAAAATGGAAGAGAAGAAAGCGGAGAAGCGGAAGGACGACGACGAAGCACGTCGGAGAAGACGTGGAGCTGGAGTCGCGACGTCCTCTCTCACTAAGCAAGGAGGTGGCGGCTGAAACCATACATTAGGGTTTTTTGTGTTAAAAAAAGCCATGGGTTTTTTGGGTTTCGGGTAAAATTTTCGGGTCCATGGATTTTTCTCCATTTTCTTGATATCGTTAAACTCGTAAGAGTTTAAGAGTTTGCCAAAAAACAAGAAGCTTCTACCGTTTGAGTGCCAAAAGCGAGTTTGCAGTGAAGCGGAAACGGTGAGGGAGACCAGACTCGTTAGAGTTTGCGAGTTTACACATACAACCAAACAAACAAACAATCATCTTAGACCTAAGATATCATACATAAGACACGCCTCAACTCTCTCCTACACACAAAATTAAATACCCATGAAAAGCAACACTTTCACTAATTTGACCATATCTAAATTCTTGTACCGCTAAAACTTCTGAGGAACAACCAGTGACATAGTTTTCTCTTAACCTTCTTCTCCTTAATGGTGTCCAAGCTAGGCTTCCACCCCTTCCCTGACAATTGCCTACTTAAAAATTCTGGCCTCCCTTCTATCACTTCTTCCAAAAGCTCAGAAAAATCATCTCTCTCTTCCGTATTCTCCATGTCTTCCTTTCTCTGCAACATTTTAGCCTCTCCAATTGTAGTGTTATTATGGTTCTGCCATAACCGGGCAAGCCAAGGAAGAAAACCTGAAGAACACATGAGATACCTTGAATTCAGAGCAGAATTAACGATGAAAAGAATGCGTCGACTATCTTCGCCGCTCAATCCTACGGGCTTCCCTCGCTTCACCGGAAGCATTACATATATCTTTCTCATCTCGAGTTTTTTGTCAGCTGGCAATGGAGTTGGCTTTCTCTCGTTCATAGCTGAATGGAACTCAACAACCACCTTTTGTGGGTTCTCCAACATGAGCTCTGCCACCGTTAGTGGCTGGTCAAACTCTTGAACTGAGCCATCCCAGTGAACAACTTTCCCTGTGGCATCTGAGGCATGAAGTGATATATGGTTTCCCATGAGAGGCTATTAGGTTTCAATTCAAGTTATTATTGTTCAGGAAGAAACAGAAGGGGAAGGTTAATTAGTTGTGAAGTTCTGACGACGGAGGATGTGAATTGAGTTATATTAGGACTTGGGTAATGCGCGTATTGGGAATTGATGTTTGTTAAACAGCTCCATCTTGTGAAGTTTATGATGGTGGACTTGGTAGTTTGATTTGGCTGGGTCGTTGGCTTTGAGGTGAGTTACAAGTACATTACTTCATAATTTTGACTTAGGAATTGGACTGTCTCCTACATTTATTTTTTTTATTTCCTTTAATAATAAGATCCTTTGTTGAGAACCGTCACCAAACTTTAAAATTCACCGGTAGGGCAACATAGCGGAAAAATGAAAATCACAAAACAGTAGAGAGAAGGAGAAATACAACCAGATTTTTAACGTGGGAAAACCTTCTGCAACGAAAAAGTAAAAACTCACGGGACCTAGTCCAGATCAAAAATCCACTATGAAAATAATGGTTACAAAAAATCAAGATTCACCAATGTGGTGGTTAACATATTCTCTCCAACAATGGTGATAGTCAAACTTCCTTAGAGATGTTTCACTCAAACTCTATCTAGAGATCTCTCAAATATAAAGCATAAAGTTTTGCTCAAACAATTTCCTCTCAAATATCTGTCAAATAAAATTCTCTCATCTCACCTAGCCTCCACCCACAACTAATGAATATATATAGAGGAGGTGAAATTTAGGGTTAGAGTTTTTAGGAAATCTCTTATGGCCCAATTTGGTACGCTGAGAACCGAAAATGGTATTTACTCTTATTATTTTATTTCCCTTAAAAAATAAGATCCTCGAAATGTGATGTATGTTGTGATTTTTATTTAGATCCGTGGTTTGATCTAGGATGGGCTTGAGTTAGATTCGTGGTGACCGCATTAGAATGTTCTTAATCTTGCCAAGTCCATTTACCTAACCGGAACTTGAATTCAAGGAACCGTTCAACTACAACTTTATTAACTAATTTGATTAGATTATTATGGGTGGTATGTGATGCAGTACAATTATATTGAACTCTCCAATTTTGTCTGTCGTTTTCCCTCTATTTGCCTCCATGATGGTCCAACTCAATTAATAGTAAATTTAGGTTGCTTATATGCCATTAGGGTTGGTCAAATGATGAGAGGTTTAGATAGTTTGTATTAGGTGATGTGTTCAATTTTTATTAATGTATTTAAAAAAATAATAAAAATTAAGGTTGTTTGTCAGTAGTATAATTTTAACTGCAAGACCTTTTCTCTTGGGTGGTTGTAGTAAAAAATAAAAAATAAAAATGGAGGGGGAACAGAAAGTACGTTCATTCACAGCTTGGACACCCTCCATTGAACGGTATCATTAATCTGATGTACCATAATGTGAGCAATGTGAATTATGAGTTGATTTGTTCACCTTGACTTCATGGAAGGGAGAACGATTTGTATGGCATAATTCATTGGAATTTTATGCTCTAAAAATGGATCATAATAAGATGTAAAAGGGCATAAAGATTGAGATTAATATTTAGTTTCCATTCTCAAAAGAAGAAAAAGCATTATCAAAGTACGCTTAAGAAAAATTGAAAAATAAAAAAAAATAAAATAATCATCTTTATTTTTTCTTTATCCATCAAATTACTCGCTTTTCTTCCATTTTTCAGAGAGAAACTTTTGTTTTAGAAATAATATATTTAAAAGAAAAACTATGTGGTGTGATTCAGTTGATAAAATAAACTTAATATTAATAATCTTTACTTACAATGAAATCCATTAAAAATACCTTGTTATCAAGGTCAAGTTAACATATGAATAAAAATTAATCCCACACTCAAAATAATATATGGGTATCTTGTAATTTTACTAAAAGAACTATTGCAAAAAAAGAAATGTTACTAAATATTATTGTCGTATATGCTTCAAACATTATAAAAATAAGAAATTGTTTTCCTGAATAAAAAGAGTGGGGGACGAGATGATGTATATTGTTTTTGACTTTTGTTCGTTAGGCTTTGCTGTCAAATGAAGCAACTGAAGAATGATGATAATCATTGCAAAATGACGGCCATAAGGACATGCCACAATATCATTCCAGTTTTGTTAGATTATTAGATTGATATCATTAAGAATAAAACTATTAGAAACGGGGAAATAAACCCAAAGGAATTTTTTATTAGTGTATTTGGATACATTAAATAACATGTACAGATTAACTTATATTTCTCTACAAACTTAATGCACCAAATTAGATATGAACAAAAAAAATTAGTAACAAAACTATTCTTAAAGATATAATTGTAAATAACTAATTCCTTATTTATAAAATGAGTTTTATTAATGTTATGTTACATGATTTAAGTTTTGTGTCCTCTCACATTTATAAAATAAAAAATGAAATTATATTTTGTTACATGATAAACATAGAAACCTTATAAAATAAATATTTAATAAAAAATTCAATTTCCATTAGCAGAGATAAATATCTTTCAATCATTATTAAGTGTGTCTGCTATTATTTAGAAGCTGATACGGCTGAGATTTTTTATGATGGAAATAACATCCAGTATGGGCCGGAAACTTATGTGATTGGTAATTGCTAGAGTCTTACAAGTTAACCCAAAAATGACAACAGGGCTTTTCTCAAGCTTTGTGTAATATTTTGGGCCGTTGAGTTGAATTCTCAACTCAATTTTCTTAAATACATATATTCTGCCCCAATACATCTTAAATTGGCATAGGGTTTATGAACTTCAACCAGCTTGAGACTCCTTGAATACACCCGCAATATTAAACTCGATCCATCCTCCATGCATCTATTTCAGTGTAAAGTTAAAATAACCACATAAATGAACACGATCTAGGTGTGTGATGATTTTAAGGTTAAAATTGTTGGTCAAATTGTGAACTCAGGAGAATTCGGAAATAGGTTCCAGAACAGGATTCCATCGTCCTTGGTTCGCCCGCTTTCGACACACAGTGAAAATGGCAACCTCGTTTTCTCCGTCGCTTTCCCTTAACCTCGAAGCCGGTGACGGTGAAACCTTCGCCATGTTATTTCCACTCGGTCTCTTTCTTTTGCCATTCTCTTTCTCAGCAATCGCCATCTCAAACTCCGAAGCCTTGCAATGGATCCTACTCGCCGGCACCAGCAGGTAAACCTTCCCCGCCACAAGCTCCTCATCGGCCCGTAAGGCCGAAATCCGTCTTGTTCTCCGGAGTTCGTCCACCGGAGTGATGACGTGGCCGATTTCTTCGATCATGAGCTCTGCGGATTTCACGGGTAGCTTGATCTCCCGAGTGTTCCCACCAGTGTCAACGAGCATCGCTGTTTTAGTACCCTTTCCTCTCTTCTTCAAAAACCCAATATTAACAGCAATAGAGACATAAGAACAAGAAGTACAGTTCCCCATGGAGTGTGTTACTTAATAATAATTAAGGGACGATGAAGAAGCTCGCTCTTATGTAGGCTATGCGGTGGACAATGGGAATGTTGTGTTTATATACATAGGTTTTTGGGTTGGGTCAAAGCAAGAAAGGGATCCCTCTATGCAAACCACGCAATTGTTTGGGTGGGAGGACGGAAATTTGACCTCTATAAAGGGAGTGGATCCTCGGTGGTAATTGGTCTTGATATTTGATCACAACCACTTATTTAAAAATGATACACTTTTCTTTTTCTTATCTCATTATAAATGAGTGATTGTGATCAAATAACATGACCACATAATCACTCTTAAGAGAATCCAATCGCTTGGATAACTAGTCAAAAACGCGGACCTTTCTTGTCTTGCTGGTTTATTTGGGTCTCTACGAATCTATTGAATTCCTGAGTTTGTCACTGAGTGGTGAGGTGACTATGTAGGACCTTACTATGGTCTGCGCGTCAGATTCCAATTTCCAACCAATACCGACTTGTGGTTATCAAAAAAATTGGCCCAAAATTCAGAATGACACCAAAATTCACCGATTACTTTTGAGTTTATCATCTATCATTTAACATGACCACAAAAAATTTCCTACACACAAAACATTTTATGGGTCCCAGCCAAAAAAAAATTAAAAAATTCTGGCGCGCAGAACAAATCTCTATAACATAACATAGTCACTTTTCCTACGAAATAATTCTTATAAAACCCATTAATTTTATGTAGCCTTTTGATTTGGTCACTAGTGCGCTTGACAGTAACATTGGAGTGGCCTTTTGCTCTGCCGGCCACTTGAAGGATTAGATTAGACGCCTAAACAATGAAATTACAAGTGGAAGAATCTATTTTGTCTCAATGGTGGACTTAAGTGAATTTGCTTTAAAGAAAAGCTAAACTACTTGCCATTATACTCATGACTCGTGATGAGAAGATAATTAAAGATTCTTGATTTTATTTGGAATCAGTTTTAAAGCGCTTTGCTAATTTTCTCATTGAGAAAACTTTGTTTTGCTCTCAAATATATGTTATATTTGTGATTTGTGAACAATCCCTTTTACTGATATTTTAATCTTTCAGCATCCATTTGTCTTTCTGTCTAGTGGATATTAACAGTAAATTTTCCTTCGACCTTCTTCATTGTCTCCGTTAAAAAATGGATAGTGATTTTCCATGGTAAGCTTTTATAGAAATAGAACTCTAAATTACTTAGTCACAAAAAGCTATGATATCATATCAAATAATTAGCTTTCCAAAAAGTTTAGGTAAAGGTATATGAATAATTTTATATTTATATTATATTTCTAACAAAATTTAGGTTACTGTGTTTTCTAATCTTGCTGATCTGTTGTGTTTCTGTCATTCTCCCGGTGGGTTCCAAACTGCTTATGACTTTAGTCTAGACATATATCCCAAGCTATGATATCATATCAAATAAGAGGAGAGATATTCTTACTACCAAAACTTTCTACTACCAACTTACTACTTACCACCTATCTAATCACCATTGGATCAACATTTTCTCTTTTTTCAAAAACTTTTTAACATTCTCTCTTTGATTCAATGGTGATTAGAGTCTGCTTTCCAAAAAGTTTAGGTAAAGGTATACGAATAATTTTATATTTATATTATATTTCTAACAAAATTTAGGTTACTGTGTTTTCTAATCTTGCTGATCTGTTGTGTTTCTGTCATTCTCCCGGTGGGTTCCAAACTGCTTATGACTTTTCTAGACACCCAAGCATTTGTATCGTAGAAAAATTGTATTACAGCTACAGGCCATATAGTCGACGTATTACCTTCCTCTGGTCTCTGGATTTGCGTTTGTAATGCCATCTAGTTTTCACCTATGTTTAATAGCGGTATGAATTTCATATATACAGATATGAGTTTTCACCAATGGGGTGGGGAGCTGGTGCCACCAGGCATTTGGAGATCCCTTATATAACAAATAGTATAAAACAAACATTATCTAATTAGATAGTGATAAACTCATGTTTTAAATGGGCTAAAATGTAATTAACCTTCAAAATTTCTTAAAGCATGAAAATTTAGACTTAATTGGTTACAATGTCATAATCATGTTCCTCTGACGTATATGAGTAATCTTTGCTAATTTTGTAAGAAAATTGAAATCAGGATGAATCCAAAAGATATAGAGCAACAAAGGGAGACCAACAAAACTAGTGGGAGCGCGTGCTAAAAGCGTCCATCAGCGCGCAAAAAAAAAAAAATAATAATAAGCGTCCATCAGCGCGCAAATACAGTAAAGAAAGCAATATCAAAACATACTATTATATATGGGCTCATGTTTTCTTTGTAGAAAAAATTAGGAGAGAAAAAAATTAAAAGTGGATCTCACATTTTATATTAAAAAAAAAAGAAAAATTAATTGGCACAGAAAATGAATTTGTGCAGGAAAAAGTTTTACTCTCTTCCTGTAGTATGAGAGTATGATTTCCGATTATTATATATTCAAAAACTCTTTGAAGAGCGCGCTCCAATATCCAATTTTACGGTGTTTCAATGCGCTTTGGCACCCTATTTGCGAGCAAAAAGGCCTAAAACGGCACGAGGATCCAATTAGGGCCCTTTAGAAAACATTCTTTTTGGATATTTTTGGTGTAACATCCTTTGGATATTTTTGGTGCGCGACCCGGTTAATTAATTAATATTAATATGATACTTCGCGCGGCAAAGATTAACTTAACAAAAGCGGAAGTTAATTGAATTTTTTTTTATTTCGTATGTATTGCAAATTTTATCATTTTCATAACCAAAATAAAATGGACAACATTTTATCTGTATTTTGGATCACTATGAGATATTTTTTCACCTTAATAATTTTCACCCGATTAACAATTTAAACATATCTCAATCACAACACAACATAGATGTAACATATTACCCAGCCATCCATGGCCTAAGCTATCTCATAACCATCGGGTCCCAAAATAATGTTCATGATGTTACTCTTTGCATTCTTGGATCACGAGTTGCTAAGGTTTCACGTTTTTGAGAGCCGGAGACGCTTTAGGACAAGATTAAACTGGAATTCATATAGATTCACCAAGCACCTCATTGAGATGTAGATGTTTTATTTTGTCTTTGTTATTGCCATGTTTAGCTAAATTCTTATATAGTTAGGGTTAGATGGAACCTAATCAGATCTATATGTTTTCGAGTTAATCTTTTAATGCAACTTTATCTTTTTATATTAAATGAATATGGCTATTGTTCATGTGTCTATGAGTTCTTCCTCTTGTAGATTGATCTAGGATTCATGTATGACAATGGGGATATGGGTATGTGAATTGGGATTGATAAATTCATTATCGATTTGTATGAATCTAGGAATAGACATATGAATCATTCAATCTTTAAAATTCTTATTTTTAATGCTTTAAGTCCTTTTAAGAAAAACCAAGGAATTAATATTCTTGTAAGGGCATAAAGGGTTAGAATACCAAAAGGTTGTGTTTTAACTAAATTAGGGGAATCGGTTGACAATATAAAAAGGACAATTAATTAGGGTTTAATTTAGTGCATATAATGAAGATTAGGAGAAATCGAATCCCTAGTTACTCTTTTTTTGATTGCATATATCTTTTTCATTGTGTTCTCTTTTATTGTATTTATTTAAATTGTTCTTTTACATTACAACATTTATTTACATTGTTCTTTAAATCCTTCATTCGAATTGTCCAACTTATAGTGAACTAGTTCTTTAAATATTAATGTTTATAGAATGATATTTTATTCATCACTTTATTACTTGTATGATCTATTGTTGGGATCAATTTATTTTAACATAGTAATAGTTATAGATACTTTTAATTGAATTTTTATTTTGGTTATTTTAATTCAGTTTTTATTTTAGTTTTTTTTGTTCCAATGATTAAATCACACCCTTATATATAAAATGAGAGTACATCATCTCATGTTAAAATTTCACATGACCTGGTCATATGAAATTTTTGTGTTTATCTCTCTCTTCACAGGCATTAAATAATGAGATCTAATTATCATTAAAGAAGAAAAAGATAGACAAATTTCACATGAACAGATTATACGAAATTTTAACATGCGAGAATGTATGAAATAGTACAAAATTAAGTAGCATTATCTTGTAATTGAACTAATAACTGGGATTATTCCAATGAATTATTGAAGTTTTGTTGTCAAAGTTGTTCTAGAAGTTTGATGTATTTATATGCTGTGATGAAGCATGCTGGAAGAAACATGGCAGTTTGGATTATGTTTGTTGATAGTGTATATCTCTTCCCGGTTCTGTGACAAGTAATTAATGAACATGGAAAATACTGCTCGCAAGTTGCTTCATTGAAGTTATTACTTAACGCATTAAATACACTGGTCCTGAAGGCCTCCTCTTCTCTCCTTTCTTGGAGTATGGACTCACTTTTGGTACACTCAAGTGACACTAAAAATAAAGAAGTAGGCGGAGTTAAGTGAGCAACTGTCTCCGATGAGTGGTGTAAATGAGTTTGGCCGGTTCATAAAGGTATATGATGTAACTTATATTAGGTCAGATTTGATTTATTATAAATAGTAAAATAAAACAGGTCTAGATTTTTAAAAAAATCTATTTAGAAAATAAGTCATATGCTTTTTTATATATGTTGAGCCTATAACTGATAACCATCTTTCGGCTAACTTAGCCTCCTCCGTCCCTCAGGACCAACAAGGGGTAGTACAAGAATATTCACTTGTTGTCCATCGATTACGCCTTTCGGCCTGATCTTAGGCCCTGACTCACCCTCTGTGACGAACCTTGTGGAGACCTGTGTTTTTTGGTAAACAGTCGTCCGGGCCTGGTCACTGCGACCCCCTTTGTGAGGAGGCACCCCTTCTCCCGAAATTACGGGGCTATTTTGTCGAGTTTCTTAGAGAGAGTTGTCTTGCGCCTCTAGGTATTCTCTACCTACCCACCCGTGTAGTCAACATATATCATATTATTTATTTTAAGTAAATTATTATTTTAATAATTTTAAATAATAAAGTAATATTATTTTAGTTAATATTCTAATTGTTGAATGTTAAACAGAAAGCTTTTGTTTTTGATTACCAGGAAATAAGAAAGCTCTTATTTTTTTAAATATAAATCAGGTTCTACAACTTACATGTTAGATTAGATCCAATATTTTTTACTATTTACGCCTCTATTTTCGATTACTGAAAATCTATCCCCTTCATTGGTGGCTCCCTCTACTGTCTCTATCCGCTTCATACGATTGGTACTGATCCAGCAAATCTAGTTTTAATCCGTATTAAGATGTGGATTTTTTTAGTGGTTTCTACTTTCCAGTCAGAATATGTTCAGCGACTTCTTTGTGCTAGATGATGATTTGTGGGCCGGGATCGGAAATCACGGTGTTCCTTCCCAAAATAGAAAAAAAAAAAGACGAATGTAGAAAAATCAAAAAAAAAAAGTAGAAATGAAAAATAAAATTTTATTTATGAAAAAAAAAAGATCACTGAACAAATGGTGAGCCGCACCATATTAAATTTTTTCATTCTTTTTGCTGCTTTTGGGTGAACATAGTTTATTGTTTCATTTTGAAAAAATCTAAATCTCAGATTCTGTTTAAGACTAAACAAATGTTAGTGGGTGGATAGTGGATACGAAATCATTCTGGAAATGGATTCTTTTGTGTTAAATAATATGACAAAGTCATCAATATATAAATCGTAATGATTTTATAATTTTCTATTCCAATATTTTTTTTCCTTTCATGTGTTATCGCAATTGATTTATCCTCATACAGTTACAATGGTTCTTCGGACATTTCATCCGGGTACCGTCAATGCAATTATCAATGATTTAGCAATGTTCAGGCCTTGAGAATGCTTCTGCTGAAGGATAATTCATTATATCACGGACCATAAGCAGAATATAATCACGGAAATTTGAGTTCAGTCTAATTGCTGGATCACCTATTGCCCCGGGTTCTAACAGAATATGTGTTGGCTGGTACTTGAAAACTGTTGGTGACTCAGGGAATCAACCCATGACCCTGTTCCCGTTTTGCTCAATTTTCTTGCACATGTGAAGTATTAGTTCACTTACTAGTTAATACAATTTTTTTTTTTATACATGTCTCAACTGCTGAAATTTAGTTAAGGCGCCTCTCAAAGTGTGAATGAATGAGTAAGAGTTGCTGCTATTTCATAACTTCAAATGAAACACAGGTTATCTCACCTAATAAAAGGACTAAGAATTCCAACACATCTTTCCCTTTCACACAAAAAACAAACTGTCCAATTTGTACGGCAAAACAGAGTTAATGCTTAGTAGCTAAAGATATGCCCTAAAACCTGCTTCCCGTACCCAAGTGTACTGGCTTGGTAGGATGGGTACTGACTTTCGGGAGAGGACATCGGTTCGAATTCCACTAACATTATCTAGGGAGGAGCATAAATACTGTAATCTTTGGACTCGTATCCGATCTCTGGATTAGTCCCATAGACAGTTCAAAGAGTCGAATATTGTGGGGATATCAGGGGATTCTGATTCGTCTCAAAAGATAATTAAGATCAGTTTCAGGAAAAAAAAAAAAAAATGCTTCCCGTGAAGCCAAAAACAAAGAAGATAAGAAGAAAAAAAATAAAATAAAAATCGTTTATGGGTGCTTCACGATTACAACAGCACAGCTGGCATGCTCGGCACAATAATCACTGACACTTCCAAGGAACGCCCTGCAAGTTGGCAAGATACCAAAGTTAATTTCAAGAGTTTTATATTTCTTATTTAACAATATAATAAAGGTGCCTACACATACAAGCTCCATAAGTCTGATATGTGTCCTACATAATTTTTTCAACACATACCTCTTAAAGAATCCATAGCCATGGGTATAAAACCCTAATTTTAGTCATATTATTACATCTTTTACTTAAATAATATAATAAAGGTGCCTACAATACAAGCTCCATAAGTCTGAAGAATATGTCAGCTATACCTCTTAAAGAATCCATAGCGATGGGTTCCCATAACTAAAGTATCAGCCTCTAGTTTCTGCACTGCACTGCATATCACATCCTTGGCATCTCCACTACCAACTACTCTCTCCAAATTGATCTGCATAAACCCTTTATGAGCGGGTGTGACGTTGAGATAGACACTTGAATAGAAGAGAAGAGAAAAATAAGGAGGCTTACTTTGCTGTTCAAGCTATTGCAAATTGCTTCAGCTCTTTCCATTATTGAATTAGCCAAATCCTTGCCATACTTTTCCATAGCAAAAATAGCATCACTGGTAAATATGCATCCTGTAAAACATCAAATCACAACAATATTGGAATTAGCCAAACTTGGAAACAAACCTCAAATAATTACAATAACAAATCAACAAGTGTTTCATATTTGGAATTGGGAAGAAAGTAAAACCTGAAGCATCGAAGGAGTAGACAGCAAGAGGTGGCTTGACATAGAGCAGCACTAGTTTAACGTTGGTGGTGTCAGAAATAAGGTTGGTGATGCACCACGACAGTGCATACATGCTCTCTTCACCTTCATCCACGGCCACTATAATCTTTCGCTCTTTTTTCTCCATTATCATTGGACCAAAAGAACCTGCTATTTTCTTTCAACTTCTATGCTTGTCTTGAGTAATCCTCTGGCCTTAAAACGCAGATATCGGTAGCAAATGAGATTGGAATATATACTCTTTATTTCTATTAAGAAAAATAGAAAATATTAATGTGCAAATAACAGCAGCATTTAAGATTCCAGCTGTATCAACTGTCCATTCTAATGACAGTGACTGATATCTACTTGAAAAGGGAAATCATAAAGTCCATTTAAATTACTAAATAAAATTTGTGATAATGTATTAATCAAAAAGAATTAATCGTTTTCCATACAATCAGTACATAGTACATACTTTGTGCACACAATATAATAAGGGTTTATCACCTCTCATTTAACATGATCTTATGAAATTTTCTACACACGATACTTTATGGGGCCCGCAACAAAAAAAATTCGGCACTCAAAACGAATCTCTATAACATAACACAATCACTCTTCCTGTAACATAACTCTTATAAAACACATATAATAATCACCGTGTGTTTATTCGTTGGCTGTATTTTAATTAAGAAGTATTTTAAGCAATTTTCCCAATACCTTTTTATCACTCTCTCTCCCTTTCTACTTTTTAAGTCTTTTTGTTTTTTTTGGTGAAAGTCTTTTTATTTTTTAATATAGTGAGTTACTACAATAATCTCAACTTACAATTTTATTTAAATATGTATTTTTTTAGTTAAGTGAATTATATATAGTATTATGGACTCATATACGATATTCATGTTTTATCTCGAATGTATAATTGAAGGGATAAGAATTAATATGAGAAAGACAAATTTAATTCGTTTAGAGTCAAAACATAAGAAATGATATAATGACTAAGAACTGAGATTAACAAAAAATACAATCGAGATTATGAATTGATAATCAGTTTATCCTATAGTAATCCGGGTTAGCGAAAATTTACGATCAGAAATATTCTCATCGATTATAACTCGAAATGAAAGAAATTAAAATATAATATGAATTTTTTTTTTGTTGATAAGATTGACACATTCAGTTTTTCCGAATTGGAAATATATGAATTATTTCTTTGAATTAATGTGATACAATAAATTCAGGTAATTTTCAAAGAAATTTCGAATCATTTTTAAGATTATGAACTCATATACACTCAGGCAGTCCGAATATTCAGGCTATTTGATTGAGGGGCAACTATTATAGACTCACATGTGAGCTGCATTTAGTATATGATCCAATAAGGGACAATGGTCTAATAAGGGACAATTCAAATAAGAATATTAATCCAAGATATTAATCCTATCATGAAAACATTAAATTTAGACTTGGGTTTCTAGAGCAGGCACAAAGGGTCCATAATTCTCATGCACACATATAAATCCTATAAATAAGAGACAAAATTTATAGGTACGAATGTACGATTCATTCTTTCTTGTTGGCAAAAGTTATTTTTCCTATTACTTATATACAGTGATCTATTATATTAAAGATGAGTTTTATTACTATCATGTTACATAACCCAATAAAATTTTCCTACACTCACAATTAAGAGATGGGATCCACATGTATTTTTTTTCTTTCATCATTTCATTTTTTTTCTCTTTTTTATTGTGAGAGTAGGAGAATTTTCTTATATCCTATAATATTATACTCATAAAACCCATTAAAGATATTTCATTTATAAATATCTTAAAGAGAACACTTAATCTATTGAATTCGACTCCTCCGGACACGTACAAAATAAAAGGTGAAAGATAAGATTTGATGTTCGATCATTGTGCTAAGGAGACAAATGTTATAAAGACACAACTGATGAGTTTCATATAAGATAAGAAGAGAAATTAAATATTATTGTGAGTTTCATATTATTTTAGTTTGTCCATTATATAGTATTTTAAATAAAATATTAAAATAATTTGAAGCTTTTAATGAAACTAAACAAATAAAAAGCAATTTATTATTTTTTTTTATTGGATAGTATTGAATAAAGAAGTTCTAATCCTTACCTTTTTTTTTTCTTTCATGATAGTAATCTGATGCTGACAGATATGCATTCCGATCAGGTGTAGTTTTTTAGGCCGCACTTCTTCGTTTATCCTTAATTGTGTATGTTTACTTTTATGTTTATTATGTTGTAGAAAAAGTGATTCTGTAATGTTATAAAAATTCATTTTACGTGTCATTTTTTTCTTCCTTTTTTTTTTGTTTTAAAATATGTGGACCCCACAAAATATTATGTGTGTAGGAAAGTTTGTTAAGTTATGTTAAAAGATAAAATGAAAATCACTACTTTTAATATTTTATTATAAAACAAAATATCCCTATATGTTTTTCTTTCATGTAGGGCCGCAACAAAGGTAGAGTGTCATTCGAGAGAACATTATCACCATAAATTTTTTATTTTTTTTCATGAACATCACCATAAAATTTAATTATTAATAAGAAAACAACAAAAAGAGGACGAATTCTTTTGTATCAATTCCTCTTTAAATGATATATTTGGTTGGGAGATTTTTTTTAGATATCCATAAAAGTGCGGATGAGTTTTTAAGATTATGTTTGATATCACATTTCAAAAAAATTATTCAGAAAGATAATTTACTTAGGAATTCGTTTTGTGTATAAATTGTAAATGAAAATTTCATTGAAGAATATCACCCAAAGATGGTATTCATAGGTTGTTCGGAAAATAGAAAAAAGTATGAGAAAAAGTTGAGAATAAGGGGGTGTTTGGTAGGGGGTGAAAAAAAATTCCTAGAAAAAAGGGTAGGAAAAATTATTTGTCTATGTTTAGTAACAGGCGAAGTAAAAATATGGTTAGAAAAATTATTTTCCCTTCATTTACTTTTCTATGTAAAATAGTTGAGGAAAATTATTATTAAATGGGTAGAATTATTTTTTCCCACGTGGAAAAATTAACACTCAACACCAGTCAAATTAACTCAACATTTCAGGAAAAAATTTGGCCTACCAAACATCTTTTAGTAACTTACCCAGAAAAAAAATTCCATCATTTTCTCATAAATTATTTTTTCTCAGTAAAAAAAAAAAATTCTCCTCTACCAAACGCCCCTTATAGGAAACTTATCTAATATTTTTAGTATTATATTATTTTTTATCTATCAAATAATTTTTTGATAATATTCTCAAAAAATTCATTTTCTCATCATATTCTTAGCAGTCATAATTTCCAGATAATTTTTTATTTTTTTTTACCTTTACCAAATGCCTTGAATCAATGTTATTAAAACCAGCTTTGTCATTGACCCGGTCGAGGTACCGGATTACTGGTTCAACTAGTGGGTCAGTGGTTAAACTGCATAACCTGGTGATTATATATAAATCTATAATTTATTTTTAAAAAATTATAAACATACTCAAATAGCGACAAATATTTAAAATTAAATGGAAATTTTGAAGAAAAAAAAAATGTAATTACTTAGTTGCTTGATACATATATTGATTGATTGATACTTATATTAGTCATATGAATCTGTTCGAATAATATTACAAAGCATGTATTTTGAACTAACATAATTAAAGTCAGAAGAAACTGGCCCAGGCCTGATTTGTTGTTCATAGGAATCAAACTGATCCGTAAACCTAAATGTTATTTTAAAACAAACGTTATTTTAAAATTTATATTTATAATATTTATTTAAAAAATTTGATAAAAGTTAATTTTAAGCTTTTTAATACGAGTTAATTAAATGTTTATTTAAAATTAACATATTTAACTTTAATTGCGTAAGATTGGGTTGGGTTAACAATTTATCTGTCTATTTACCTGCATTTAGCCCATTCCACGGTGAGGTGGTCTGAATGGGCCAGGTTATCTCAAATTGACACTTATATGATGTGGTGTGAATTTTTTCTTGATAATTGCAATGTTATCATGTGTAAGTGTACACCTAAACATGGAATTGCTACTGGTCGCCATAAAATTATGGTGGAGAAAAAGAGAGAAGTAAAGAATTTTCTTGAATCAAATGCTTTTTACATCCATCTCCTAGCCTCTTAGTTATGTTTTTTACATCCATCTCCTAGCCTCTTAGTTATGTCTGGTATGCCAATTATAAGTGGAAAATAAAGAAAAGTCCGAAGAATTGAACTTATTCCTTATTTTGAATGTAGAAAACATTATAAAAAGACTTGGATGTATGCATTTTCTGTGGGCCCGCATAGTTGTGGGATGAGAAGCATATATTATTTTCCATTCAAAGATATCAAACAAGGGAAGTGATATTCCTTTTTTTCATCTCTCTCGTATGATACCAAACAACCCTAAAAGGCTTGTTTGGTATGAAGTTTTTGAGAAAAAAAAAAAGGAAAGGAACCAAAAGATTACATCCATCCCTTGTTTATTATTCATTTGTGGTTGCAAATAAAATGATTTAAAGGAGTGACATTTCCATGGTTGTCACTATTTTTTCATCCTTCCCTTATTGGATGGAAACGAAAGGAAGAGAAAAAAAAATTGTGATCCATCATCATACATTTCTCTCTTACTTTCTTTTCTTTTCTATCATACTCATTTCCTTTGCTTTCCCTCCATGATACGAAACAGACCTTTATGGGAAACATTGGGAGGAAAAGAAAAATGTTGTTGAGGATGTCACTTTTTTTTCTCACTCAATCCATTTTATGTCTTTCATGTAAACTAATCTTATTAGATAACAAATAATAAAGTAACTTAATATTTTTCTGCACATATTTTCATTCTTTTCCATATGAAACCAAACAAAGAAAAGAAAGCATCCACACTGACTCCCCCACTTCCCTCTTCCATTATTTTCTCTTATTTTCTATGGTATCTTTCTTTTCTTTTCTTTTCTCTCGTGTGATAACGTAGAACTTAAATTTTTTATCTTTTGGAATGTAGTTTAATTAGATTTTGGTAAAAAAAAATTTGTAGAAGGAGGGTAGGGGGTGAGACTGAGAAATTGGTCAATGCATGATGTGAAATGAGATTTGGGATGGAACTGTGGGGTAGGGAATTGAGTGAGGGAATATCACCTTGACACCTTTTAGAATTTTTTGGTAATAAACCCCACTAGTTGATTTAAGTTTTTCCAAACATAGCTGCCTCTAATTTGTGGGGAATGGACTAAGGATGGTACTCGTGCCATAACATAGCCCGTAAAATTTCAGCAATGAGCCAAATCAGTCACATAACTTTTCGATATTGGCCCATTTGACGTATTCTCCTAATTCGAATTTGTAACAATTGTACCACAATCAGGCGTTTAATAAATTAAATTATGTGTTATAAAATATGTCAAAGAGCTTTTGATTTATGGGCCATTTTTTATGAAGTTTTACGGTGATAAGCTCTATCTTTCCCATATCTATCGTACATGACCTCATTATTTATGAATGATATTGTAAAAATTTATCCAATCAACTTTAACTAAACAACTCTTTTGCCCAAAAATATCACCTTGACACCTTTGAATCAATAAACCGAACGAGACATACCCCAAACATAGCTGCCTCTAATTTGTGGGGAATGGAAAGGGATGGTACTAAATAACATAGCCCAAACAGCAATGAGCCAACAGAACTTTGATATTGGCCCATATTCTCCTTTGCTCTTAAAGGGAATAAATTATTGTGTTATTCTAAAGAGCTTTTGTTTATGGGCCATTTTATCTCAAAAGCTCTATCTTTCCCATATCTATCGTACATGACCTCAATATTAATGATATTGTAAAGAATCAATTTAACTGAGATTACATTAATGATTTTATATATTTCTACACGCCCTCACACGAGAGCCTACTGGGATCGAAGGGTGGACAATGCACAGGCCCACGAGACTTTGATACCATGTAAAGAACCAATTCAACCCAAAAACTTAAACTGTTGGGTGAGGTTACATTAATGATTTTATATACTTCAATAGATATTTATCCATAGTTCCATACAAATGCATGAACTTTGAAGCTAAGACATCAGCATTCAACAACTAAGGACACCTTTCTAGTTTTCACTCCTTATCAAAAGAGTTAAATTTGCAAACTTTGGGTGAGTGATTGCTTTGCTCCCTCCTTTATTTAGTTTATTGGAGGACATTTTAAGTTATACTACAAAAAAGTTAGCTTAAACCAAACTCAACAGTGACAGCATTTGTTTGATCTAACAGAAAAAACGTCCTTATCAAACCACAACCATATGTCTCCAACCTTTTATAAATATAATTAATAATTAGCATGGAAGTTAATTGACCCCTTTTATTTTTAAAAAATTGGGTTCTCTTACGCGGATGTGGGTACTTAGCTAGTAGCTAATGGAAGGATTGTTAGGTGCCAAATTAGATTTTTAGGATCGATGGGTGATGTCCACTTTTCTCAATGTTAGGCTAGTGTGTCCCCACATATGCAAGTTAGTGCCTACCACTTGCTTGCAGAAAAGCTCCCATAAAGAAGTGCAAATTCAATCTATATTTTTTTGTGAGTTGTGATTTGTGATTCGACAGAGATTATTCATAATTGTTGGATAAAACCAGAAAATTCTGAGATAGACGATAAGAACAAATGAGAAAGGATAAGCACATGCGTCAGCTTCTCATATATAATACAAATAAATTGTGTTGCTTTCTTTTCTTCTCACAGCAGACAATTTTGAAATTGATTTTTGTGAAGTAATTGCATCCATATCCAAAATAATATTAATAATAAGATGTGATTTGTCATATAACTTATAGATATTTTTTTTACATGTTTTCACGTATTTTTTTTTTTTTTGTATGAATTACAAAAATGGTATTTTTTAAGATTTTTTTTTTTTAGAAATATTTCATCTTGTTTATCATTTCGCGACTAATCCGATTCAAAACACATCCAGAATAAAAATTTTAAACTTCTAAAAAAAAAAAAAAAATAAGGAGAGTCATAGAATATGTTTATTAATGTATCATTCATTACCTAAGAGATCCAATGATTTTTAATCGTGAACGGGAACAGCTTGGCGTGTGAAGGAGCACTAGACATGGTACCGTGAGCGCGTTTCTCATTAATCTAATAATTTAGCGGGGCCCATAGTTTCAAATTTCAGTTTGTTTTGGATGTTTGTTACCGTTGGTGAAGGATCTAGGGCCCAGATTTAAGCTTGGAAAGGGAAATTTCGAACTATATGCGGAGGGACACAAGAAAAAAAGGTATCTCCGTTTCATAAATTTCCGTTTGATAGATTCAATAATTTACAATCGTGCGCCCAACCAAAAATAAATAAATGAAAAGGTGCACGGGATGTTTCATCCCGTTTGTTTTCTACTGTTATTTTTTTTATTAAATTAAAAATCATTCATATATTTCTTTATCTTTTTAAGCATAGATAGATGTGAATTCGTGAATACATAAATAATTTTTTTTCTCGATATATAGTTACTCAATGTGATGATTTACATGATTTTTCAACCTCCTTTTAGATACTTTGGCTACTTACCAAATCAGATAAAATTGAGTTACTAATTTAGCAGTAGCATCCATTATATGTAGAACATTTTCTCATATGTTATTTTCTTCTTTGTTTTTTGCAACTAGAAATGAGGGGGGGAAGTGATGAACAGACAACGGGGTGCACATTGAAATTATTGGTCAACGCAAGTACATTGGACCAAACAACAGGAGAAATTTAAAAATCACCTCATAAATGAAACATATTATAAGATGTCAGTGGATATTTTATATATGGGAGATATTACTTTTTTTTATATATAAGATATCATCTTTCATTTCAATTTTTATATTCCAATTTTTTTTTGTAATGGTGGAACCCACATATTTTCTCTCTACAACATAAGATAATTATCTTATGTTAAATGTGTTGGGAATCCGGTTCCCTCAAACTCGGCTTGGTAGCTTTTTGTGCGGAAGTCAATCAACAAGATCCGGGTCACGGATCTCGGCAGTACCTCGGCCTGAATATCACCAGGTCGGACAGCGCAGCGGAAAAATCAAAACAAATAAGAGAGAGAGAGGAGAAGAACACAATCAAATTTTAACGTGGGAAACCTTCTCCAATGAATAAGTAAAAACCCACGGGACCTAGTCCAGATCAAAAAATCCACTATGAAAATAATGGTTACAATTCAAATGCACCAATGTGGTGGTTAACTCAACCTCTCCAACAATGGTGAAAATCAAACTACCCTATAGATGTTTCTCTCAAACTCTCCTAGAGATCTCTCAAATGCAAAGCATGAAGCTTTGCTCAAACAATCAAATAGTTTTCTCTCAAAATCTCTCTCAAATAAAATCCTCTCATATGTCCTAGCCTCCACCCCAACTAATGAGTATTTATAGAGGAGGTGGAAATTAGGGTTAGGGGGTATTTTAGGAAAACCCCTCAAATGGGCTTAGCATTGAAGGAGGGCCCAACAAATCTCCCCCTCCGGCTTCAATGCGTCGGCTTCAGCATCAACCCGGCTCCTTCACAACAGTCTTCAAACTCTCTTGCTGGAACCGGCTTCGTCATCATGTCGGACCAATTTTGGTCAGTGTACCTTGACGAGTTCGAGTTCTCCACCTTCCACCACATCCCGGATCCAGTGATACCTCACATCAATGTGCTTAGTGCAGGAGTGATAGGTCGAATTCTTCACAAGATGGATTGCGCTTTGATTGTCACAACTCAGCTCGTACTTGTCTTGTTCATGGCCGAGTTCCATGAGGAACTTCTTCATCCACAGCATCTCTTTGTTTGCCTCAGTCGCGACAATGTACTCAGCCTCAGTTGTCGAAAGTGCAACACATTTTTGAAGTCTTGATTGCCAAGAGACAGCTCCTCCGGCAAATCTCATCATGTATCCCGTCGTTGACTTCCTCGAGTCGAAATCTCCCCCTAAATCAGAATCCGAGTAGCCTTACAACTCGGCTTTACCTTCTCCAAATCGGAGACATAAGTCGGTGGTACCTCGGAGGTACTTGAAGATCCACTTCACTGCTTCCCAGTGCTCTTTGCCGGGGTTTGACAAATACCGGCTTACCATTCCAACAGCATATGTCAAGTCGGGTCTGGTGTAAACCATTGCATACATCAAGCTTCCGACGGCAGATTGATACGGGACCTTCAGCATCTCGTCTCCATCAGAAGCCGTCGAACCCGGGCTCTGATACCACTGTTGGGAACTCGATTCCCTCAAACTCGGCTTGGTAGCCTTTTATGCGGAAGTCAATCAACAAGATCCGGATCACGAATCTCGGCAGTACCTCGGCCTGAATATCACCAGGTATCAAAACAAATATAGAGAGAGGATTTTAAAGTAAAACCTATTCATATAAAAACCCACGGGACCTAGTCCAGATCAAAAAATTCACTATGAAAATAATGGTTACAAAGAATCAAATGCACCAATGTGGTGGTTAACTCAACCTCTGCAACAATGGTGATAATCAAACTACCCTAGAGATGTTTCTCTCAAACTCTCCCTAGAGATCTCTCAAATGCAAAGCATGAAGCTTTGCTCAAACAATCAAACAGCTTTCTCTCAAACAAAATCATCTCATATGTCCTAGCCTCCACCCCAACTAATGAGTATTTATAGAGGAGGTGAAAATTAGGGTTATGGATATTTTACGAAAACCCCTCAAATGGGCTTAGCATTGAAGGAGGGCTAACAAAATGAGACTAATAAAACCATATATATATATATATATATATATATATAAGATTTTATAAGAGTTATGTTTAAGAAAAATGATTGTGTTATGTTATAGAGATTTGTTTTGCGTGTCGGAGTTTTTTTTTTTTTTGCTGCGGGCCCCACAAAATGTTGTGTGTGTAGGAAATTTTATAAAGTCATGTTACATGATAGATAATAAACTCATATATATATATATATATATATATATATATATATATATATTGTGATATGATAAATCTCTTTTTCATCTTGTCACATCTTACGACTGTTATTTAATATATAAGCCACGAATCTGAGAGTAAAATTACTCTGTTAGTTTAACAAACATTCATACTAAAAAATTGAGTTAGATAGGAAATCTAATTATTAGGGATCTACAAGGAAAATGAGCTACATATGAAAGTTTTAAAGAATTATTATTGAAATTATAAAATTATCCTTTTAAAAATAACCTTTTATACAAACAATTGTCCCACTGTATTGAGGGATAATATTGTCATCGTTTGTACCACAGTATTGAGTTATCCGATTTTCAGATAAACTTTGCTTTCCTTTCTTTTTTACATGCAATTAATGGATAGTTATGCAACTGACATTAATTGGTAAAAAATCTGATATCCATGAACCAAACGTGGAAAAATGATAAAGTCAGAACCATATTGATGAAAATTTCCACAAAATTCCTGAAACAAACACTCTTAATGAAGTTTAAACAAAGTTTTTATTTAATACTGCATTGCAAGCGACTCTTTTTTGCCAAATTTATAATATGGTTAGGTTGTTTTGGAAAGGGAAAAGTGTTTATTTTTTTAAATGACATAACTTATATTCTTTCATTTTCACAAAGAGGTGGGACTCACACCTTTATTTTTTTTGTCAACTATCACTCCTCCTTTATCTATCTCTTTCTCTCTCTTAAAATTACACAACCTTACCTCCTTTAAAATTACACAAACTTTACTATTTTGGAAATGGTTCGTATTAATATATTTTTTTCCCTGAAAAATCATACAGGGGTAATATTGGAACTTCGAGAGTTGTTTCTTTTTATATATAAAGTCTAGAAAACCCAGAGAAAAGGGGGAGAGAGAAAGACATAGCATTGAAAGAAAAGAAAAACAGAGTGCAGGACAGAATTTGAAAGCAAAGGCTCAAGTTTTAAGAAGCAAAGATCATTGGGTGTGAGAAATATGGTAGAGGTTGTCTTGCTAGTCGATGATTTGAAATTACTTTCTGGGATATCTCGCTGTAGAATATGTCACGATGAAGAGTTTGAGAGCTCAAAAAGCTTGGAAGCACCTTGTGCTTGTTCTGGGACCGTTAAGGTGAATACATAATTTCTTAACCAGCTTTTGTAGGCTTCTTCTTCTTCTTCTTTTTTCTGTTGTGGTTTCGGGAGTCTTCTCAATTCTCTTTAGTAACTGCGTATTTTATTGTTCAGTTTGCTCATAGAGATTGCATACAGAGATGGTGCAACGAGAAAGGAAATACAATCTGTGAAATATGTCTCCAGGTATGAACTTCGATCATCCAGTTTCTTTCTTGGTTTTGCACTCTGCTTAACTTAACGTTCTTTTTTGTTTTGTTTTAAGAAGTTATAGTCAAATTTTGTTCTTTTTTATTTATTTATTTATTTATTTATTTTTAGTAGGAAAGAGTTATTCTTGTGTACTTATCTTTTGCTGTCGTTATTATGCAATTGGGTGGGCTTCCCTATCTGATTTTGACTTATGGACACGATGATGGGTTTCCTTTCCTCTTTGTTTATTTCGGATTGTGGTGTGGCGTGGCTGCTTCTGTATTTGTCTTTCGTTAAAGTCTGTCGGTATTATCATACTATATCTATATCAATGCTTATTTATGAACACAAATTGATAGGTTCTCTTTTTTCTTTTTGTTTCCAGAAATATGAACCTGGATATACAGCAAGCCCAAAGAAGGCTCAGATAATTGATGAAGCAATGTCCATTAGGTAGTTTCCCATAATAATATATCTATATATATGCCGCGTTCAATTCAATAAAAGTGAACTTACAACTAATTATTTAATCAATTATTTATGTGAAGTCTTGACAACGTTGGAGCGACTAATAATATTATTTGATAATGTTTTTTAAGGAGAGAGCAAGAAGCGTCAAACGCGAGAATAGAGGCCGTGGTTGAAGGAGTTGCAATAGAAAGAGATTACTCTGAATGCAGCTCTGCCACTGACAGAAACGCGTCTTGCTGTCGATCACTGGCATTAGCTGTAAGCATTATGCATATTTACTTCTTCTTCTTTTCCCCCTTTTTGCGCTGCGATTCTTAATCAAATTCATATTATTTTTAATGTTAGTGAAGGCAACTGGTAGTGCTGTACAACTACAAACATGCCTTTTGTTGTGAAATAATTAATTTAGAAGAAAATTGTATCATTGTATGGACTTGTCGAGAATAACGAGTCAAAGTCGACTTAGGTTGAATGCCATTATTGCCCATTGGATTGCCGTTCAATGGGGTGCCAAACACTATTTTTCCTTTAACCTATTGAGTAGGTAGGAAGACTTTTCTTTTGAGTGCTGTTTTTAAACTGCGGTTGCGGATTTCTCCCAACCATAAATAATAAATTCGCCACTCGTTCGATGGTTGGCAGATATTGAACTTAAGCACTCTTGAACTAGTTAAATTCAAATTGTATGTGATCATATAGAGATGTCGAAAAATAACGAGCTACTTTACTTCTGCAGTTTACAGTTGTATTACTTGTAAGACATCTTTTCGCAGCGCTTACAAATGGAACGGAAGATTACCCGTTTACACTGCTTACAGTAAGTACTTATTTTACAATTTTAAATGAAAAGGAACAGACATGATCTTTGCCTTCGAACAACCGAGCTAATGGAACTTCATAAACTAATTTTGATGCAGGTCATTATACTTAAGGCTAGCGGAATTATTATACCCATGTACATAATTATTAGGACGATCGCAGCCATTCAGAACAGTGTTCGGCGCCACTATCAGGATTCTGGCCACGACACATCAATGTCCGATGAAGATGACGATAGTGAGAGTGCATAATGCAAATTTGAGACATTCATAGGTTATTTGCTTCAATGGGTATCAGAGCATTATGATGATACTAGTCAAATTCCAACATTTTGCGGCAAACACGAAAATGGAAATCAGGTCGAAATACATCTTCCCTGACCGCCGACCCGCCCAAGAATGATAAAGATTAAATCTTCAGTCCAAGAATCAACTTCACCCATATATTTCAGAATCAATATTCACTCTCTTGAAATGATTAAATATTTTGTAAATTCTCTCCTAAAAAATAAAACATTTAAATTTGAAATTTAAATTTCTTAATTTTATTTATTTTTTTAAAATATAATCGGACTTTTTCTTTTAACTATTTCTCTCTGTTAATTTACATATAACTTGCAAAACAAGTATTCCACAACCTGCTAAATGTGTACAGCGGGCCAGCATTCAATTTGTTAGTTGAACTCATACCAACACGTTCACTTGACTTTTTACAAGCACAGGGACAAACAAAACAGATGTGTTGGACAACCAACAAAGAAAGCAAGACACGGCAATATCCTATCAGGATTTGATATCAACATTGAATATGGCCATAAAAGAATCTTGCTTTCTGAAAAAATGAAATACCATTTCTATGGATTCTCGATAAGTTTAACATCGCTGCAGTAGTTCTCTTGCTTTACTCTGAAGCTCACTTAGGGAACTAATGTAAATGGTTTCCTTGCAACTCGAATTGGTAGTGGCATTATTCAATTTTTGTATGATCACTTTTATCTCATCAACCCAATTTTGATTGGAAGAGTTTGTTTGAGAAGACGCCTTTCTGCATTTACCATAAGTGGCCTCAAATTCTCTGGACTTGTCAGCAGCCTTCTGAAGCACAGAAGTTGGAAGTCCTGAAATAAAATTATTTTGCTTTATTACAATAATATTTGGCAAATAATGGACTTGCATGAAACATGGCAACCCATATTGATATATATTTTGCGAGATTGTCAGCCTCAAGTTTAAGCTTTCAATATAGCATGGCTGGAAAAAGACTCAAATATACAGCAAGCATCAAGTTTAAGGTCCTAGAGTTCAACATTCAATAAACCAAAAATTAATGTAATCCACAGATGTATGGATGTCGGTGAACATGTTGACTGTCAATGTTTGTGATAGTTTAAAACGACAAAGAAACATACCTGCTAACCGAGCAACATTAACACCATAGCTCTTGGGGCAAGCACCACGGGTCAGCCTGTAAAGAAAGGTGACTTCGTCCAAACCTGCAATTCCACCACCTACTTGACATCCCATGTGGCAGAGACAGACCTTTACAACAAAATGCACGAAAAGCTAACTCAGAAATATAATTAAGTTTCTTGAAACACTAACCAAAATAGCAGGTAGAAGAAATTACAACACTAGAATGTAAACTTTCTATAGTATATCATATCTAAATAGGTTATAGGCAATCAAGTATAGCAACAAATATGAGCTAAAAATGTTTTTTACAAGCATCAGAGGATGAATTCAGCATACCACTGATAATTATCCTGGATAAAAATGTTGGGTATACCTTGGGATCTTTGAGATAATCTATAGCTAATCGATGATAGTGTGTAGAAAACAATCCACGACACTGCACCTTCCGCACAAGATGTTCTAATACTGATTCCCTGACATATTTGAAATACACAAAGCAGAATCTGAGAAGGACTGACCAGAAGTTGGAAATTCAATCATGAATACTGAAACCATTGGGGACAAAAGCATGTCCAACTAATCCCACAACAAACACTTACGCAATGGCTTGCCCATCAGAAGTTGAGGTCCCACGCCCAAGCTCATCCAGAGCCACCAATGAATTATGAGTGGCTGACGACTGTATTTACATTCAAAAGTACATATTCAGATGGAACACTATACAAGCAAAAAAGTGTTCATATACATCTATGATGCATAACAAGCAAAATAAAAGGGTTTAAATAGCTGCATCATACAAAGACACAAAACACAACCATCGCATTAGAGATGGAACACTATACAACTGACTAAGCTCTAAAGAAAAAAAGACCAAGCCAAAAGTTTTCTTCCGCCATGTTGTGGCATTGCTGGTTATGTTTTCGAGAAAAGATGTTATCATAAACCACACAGAATGCAATCATGTTCAACAGAAGAAACAGACCTTGAAATATAACTCTTTTTTTCCAGTTTCTGTTAGTAATTTATTAAGCAGCCTATAATAAATGGACAAATTGATTTAAATCAATAAAGATAAGATCCTAAATCTGTCTATTGTTATATGCCTACTTAACCCAAATTACATGTCATACAGATTGATACTCAAGGGGGCATCTTACCAACATTGTTGCAGTTTCTGAAAGCTCAGTTAAAAATGTACTTTGGCCAGCCATGATATTATCTTTGGCACCCATTCGAACAAAGATTCGGTCCACAGGTGACAAATCAAAACTTTCTGCTGGGACATCCGCCCCTACCTGCATAAGAAATTAAATGAGTAACTCCAAAGGTAAAACTTAAAAGAAAAGCTCACTTAAGACAAGTCTCCGAGGGCTGAGGCCAACCCAACTTCCACACAACCGCCCAGTACCCCTCAGCCAAAGAATATATAAACACTGAAAAGTAAGCAACATGACTTAAGCTTCACCTGGGCCAAAATTACAGCCAAGCAAACTTGGCGAAGAAGAGTTGACTTCCCACCCATGTTAGGACCTGTTAGAAGAATAAAGCCAGCATGATGTGGACCACCAATAGTTATATCATTGGGTACAAATGCACCCTTGCCCAAGGAATCACTCCTAAGGACTGGGTGTCCCAAACTTTTAGCATGGAGGAATGGAGCTTCTTTTGTACATAATGTGCCTACAAAACTTGGTCTGCATGTTGATCCTTCATAGTAGTCACTGGCAATAGCTAAACTGATCAAAATATCCAGTTCTGCAACATGTGAATGTGTCATCCAGTTGAAGCCACATAAAAGAAAAGCTTTTGATTTTCAATTTAAATGCAGGAAAAATTCATCTTGTAAAAATTCGTAAGGAAAGACACGTATTGAATCAAGGTAAAAGGCCAAAAAAAGAGAAATTGATTTCAGCTAGTTTGTTAACAACAGGCATTATACAAGAGTAAAAGGAGAGCATACACTGCTGACAAGCATCTTCCCCAATTATGCATTTCTTCTTTTAATCTGATAGTTACCTTAATATTGAGAAGAAGATACTTGAAGTTTATGTATATTAGATTCCCTCCATGGGCAACTGGAAAATCATTATTTTGAAAATAAGATTTTACTATATTTCAATTTATACATTTGATTGCAATACAATACATCAACGATCTTAATAACCAGTTATGAGTTTTAGGGGAAGTATTAGTTAGTAACTGGCTAATTGCACAGGCATGTACCAGCAGTTGCAGCCACCAACTGCTTCCATTTAGTGTGATGTTCACAAAAGCGCCCAATTAATCTCTGCAATGTACTTTTCAATAAGGACTCTTTTTCAGATTCGGCTTGGGAGAGCTCTCTCAAAAACTTTTTAATATCTGGAGTCCAGTACCTAAAGAAGCCCTGCATGTGGCAGATGGGAAAAATGAGAGAAAAAATCACAAATGTTGACAGACATAATTGCTGACAATAATGTATCAAGGACTAAATAAAAATTTCACAGGGATTAATTTTTTAGTAGTTAACAACATAACATATTAGTATACACTAAAAAAAAAAAAAAGGCCGACCCAGTGTAGTGTCAAAAATACTTTTTGCAGAGAAGCTGATTCGAACCCGCGACCTGACACACCACGGCAAGCAAGCTTACCGCTGAGCCAAGCCGGCCTTTCTAATGTACAAAAATAGCTTGGGATGAAAAATATGCAGGACTACTTAAAGTAGAAGCCAACAAACAACGTAATATTATTGAAGACTCAATTACAGAAATATACGAACCAAATCAAATAATACTGCATAGTTTTGTATTTAATTCACATAAATTTTTCAGAGCATTGTCTTCTCACTTTTCTGGATGAACGCAGCTCATAATCCCGAGGAATATTCCCAGATAAATTTTCTGGCACTTCCAATAGGTATGCCTCCTTTCCAATATTAACGTAAGTGATCTGTAATAGACAAATAAGAACATTCAAAAACTGATTTTCTGCACTAAAAACAAAATTAAACTCCAATTGTTTCCATTATAGGTCTTAGTCTTACTGATGTGTCTCCAAGTAATTTCCTTTGTTCCTTGAGATGCTTTAATAGACTGGACTCAATCTCTTTTACAGCCTTACTGGCTGAGTCATATTCTACGTCGACTCCTTCATGAGGTATTATACGCCCAGAGTTATTGGCTTCCACCCAATCGAAGGCATCCTTGAAATGATTAAGATCCGTGCAAACATCAGGAAAACCTTTACCTACAGTTGACAGCATTCAATACATCAAACAGTAGCTCCAGAGTAACTTTACAACATAAGTTCATTGAGATAATCATACCAGCTGTTAACAGATGATTAAGTAGTCTAGATTTAACATTATTCAAAATGACACCAAGTGAAGAGCATGCATGTGCCATTAGCTCACAACCACGCAGAGCTGAAATAAACTCTTGCAGTTGTTTCTTTGCTGCATCCTCATAAAGTACCACTTTATTAGCGTTCCTTCCACTAACTTCACTACAATCATGAAAATCAAGGAGCATAAATACTTTAGAAGATGATGATCAGTATGGTCTGTAATTTATAAACATGATACACAGTTGTTGCACAAACATTTTACCTAGTAGAGAAGATACGTGCAAGCAACCGCTCCATGTCAGGTAGTTTTGATAGTGCTTTTCGAAATTCTAGTGCAGAAGGTAGATTAACTCCCTGAAAAGAAAAAATCATATATCAACAAATAATATTATTTACTGATTTTGTATCTGATGATTATGATCAGTTCAATCTAGCCAAGGTATCGTTTAGTAGATGTCAAACTGTACATCACAGGCAACTCTTTTATCTATGTCGAAAAGCAACATAAATAGAAAAGCAGATTCCTGATTATGATGAGCTTAAAAGAAATACTCCATATTATATTACTGAACAAGCAAATCAAGAAAAATGCTAAGCCTGGGATCTACATAGAATGAGAGGGATAGGGTTCGTGGGGTTCCCAGAGAAAGAAAAGGTTAGCAATTGATAATGCCATAAACATAAAATAAATATGATAAAGGCGATCAGTGTTTTATAGATTTATTTCAAATAAGAATAATTTCCCATGACTGGTGTTAGTTATACAGGTCCAAAAAGAGATAAAAAAAAGTTAATTGAGCATTCAAAAGGGGGAGAAAATGAAAGATACTAAGGAAAATATAGAAGAGAACAAATAAGTATAGCTAACATAAAAAATCAAACATTTAAGTATTTAACAGTTTTAGAGCCCTGATAGATTTACCTAGTGTATGACATTAAAAAAAGAGACCTTTAAAAAGATTCATTGTGTCTTAAAGGATTCACCAGAATCAGAAGCAAAATGCATGGTCAATAAACCTACCTTTAAACCAGCAACAGCTTCCTGGCGTTCCTTAATTGACTCCACATGACATAATGGTCTTGCAAGCCATGTCTTTAGTAATCTCTTTCCAAATGCAGTAACACATTGGTTTAATTGAGCATAGAGTGTGCTACAAGATAATAATCATTTCATTAAAATATAAATATAAATTACCCATCTTGTCTAAAAATAGAAAGAGTGCAGACAATCAAATGACAAACATACCCTGAAGAATCTCCATTTCTGCTATTCTCAAATATCTCAAGATTCTCCAGGGATGCTGCATCAAGAACCATGTATGGTTTTGAAGCAAGATCGCAGAAACCAGAACATGGGAGTAACTCAAATTGTGCATATCTAAGCAACCTCTCATCTAGGAAAGCCTGTTTCAGATAATAGAGAGCACCGCCTAATGCAGAAAGTGCAGTTCTACTGTCATCACATGTTTTCACCAGCTCCAGTAAAACACCTGGCAGGCAATCTAACCCATTATCTTCAACGCTAACATCATTAGTGTGCCTGTAAATTCTCTTCAACTGATCAACAGTTTTGTCAGCATCCCAAAATTCCAGAATTGGAACTAATTCATTCACCAGAGGATTTCTTGTATGCTTCAGCAGTACTCTCTCAGTTTCAGCACTGAGCAGTTTAGCAGGTTTAATAATTTCAACTGGCCTGATCTCAGACAAGATACAACACAAGGCACTGCACTCCAAGTCATCCTTAAACTGCCATACAGAGAAGCCAACTCTATTTTTCAACATAAGTGATAACAAAAACAATTAACAGATCAATTAGGTAAATGTTTGGTGGAATGCATATTATACTCACTTTCCAAATAAATTCATGAAAAATTATAAATAATAGCAAATCCCCAAAGCAATTGGAGGAATGACGCAAGCAAATGAATATTGAATATTTGAGCAGACATATTACAAATATAAAGTTACCAGCACAAATCCTTGAAATACCAATCCCCAACCCCAACCCGGCTAAATCTCCTCTCTTCATTCCTGTCACGCCCGGCTACTTGCAGGATCAATGACTGTCCCCACAAACTAACACGAGACTTGTGCTTTGTCCTCACTCACACATTTCCTGAGATGATGCGTGTTAATGCAAGAGAAAAAGGTGGTGGCCTATGCTTCGAGACAGTTGAAGCGGCCGGGCGTAACAATCCCAACACAAGTAAAGGAATTAGATACTTCACAGCTTGATGACATTTGCAGATCTCATCCAAGACTTGGAAGAAGTTTATGAATGTGTAAATTTTGACAGAGAATCAGAATGCATAGTTACACCTGTCCAAGAATGACTCTGCTTGTGGCAACATCAACTATACAAACACCATAGATATGCTCTGAAATTTCATTTTGATGGTTTTCGTGGTGCTCAGTCAGTGCCATTAAATATGCTGCTTCAGGGTTTGCTGACAGTAACTCCCCATCCATTAATGTGCCTTTTGTAACCACTGCACATATTTCACGTCTCACAACCTGGAAGAAAAAAAGATGTCAAGATTAGAGATCACTGTTCCTCTATCAAACTCGGAATTGTAAAGAGGAATCTCAAGCTAGGGAAAAAAAAAAAAAAAAAACTTGTAAAATAAAAAAGATACAGAATAGGATTCAAAACGGACTAGAAGGCACAATATAAAATACAAAGAACAAAAGCAATGAGTTTTCTGGTGAGTGTGATATCTTAATAAAGACCTTATCTTTAGAGCCCTTCTGCTTGCGACGAAGCTCCAGCTGTTCAGGTGTTTCAGTCTGTTCTACAACCAGAACTCGATAACCCTGCCCAGCCATCACAATTGAGTAAGTTCCTTCCCAGTTGCAATTGGCTTGTTGGACATGTTCATTAGTCCAGTAGCAGAGATAAAATAAGAAAATAAGTCATTTATGAGGCAAACCTTCCTAGCCAGTTTCTCCACATTCATTGAGAAATTCTTCTCTGGAAATCCACAATGAGGTTGCTCTCCCTAAAAGAGTCACATGTAAACCAATAAATATGAATGATTCAGGGTAAGCAAATGGATAATCTTCAGATTCTAAACAAAATTCACAACTCTAGAGTACTCATACTAGCCTTCATATACTGCAAGTCAAGCTCTTTCACTCCTACATGTGCATCCATCTCAAAAAGCTCATAAAATTTACCCATCTGCTCCAACAAAAGGGAAAAAAAAGGTTTCATTTGGTTGTCAGGGAAGGGCTAACGAAACCAACAGAACATAGCCAACTTAAACCTTGAAAAACAAAACTTTGTCCATATGCTTTGACTTGAATTCCCACCATTGTTTCTGCATTCATCAAATGACCACATTAATTGAATGCACCATCAAAAATTTGAGAGTTCATCACTTTAGCAGGAATTACCTGGCCATCTGACAAACTCCTTAAGAAATCAGGAGGCAAGTAGAGAGTTCTTGAATCATAATTTTCATCTCCTGGACGCCTTCGCTTGGCATCCCTGCGATCTCTGTACCAAAGACCATATGCATACAAAGCACCATAAAATTATAATATAAACCAACAAATTAAATGCCGGAAAAAAAAAAGACAATAACAGCTAATAACTGCATATATACCAAATGGTGTGCCATCTAGATCCTTTTTAGAAATAAGAAAGGAATTTTGGCATAGAAAGACAAAAATAGAAAATCTACATCACTATAGTCAGCACTCACTCTTTCAGGAAACGGAATTTCTGAGCTTCACGAACTGCAAATCTTGCAGAGGCATCATCAGTTGCAACATTGTCAACGCCGATAGATGTCTTTTTAACTGCAAAGTGCAAAAAGGTGATTTAGAAATTTAGATTATGAATTGCAATATATATTGATCTCCGCATTTCAGTTGGCTAGTGACATCGTCCAATGGAATAAGAAGGAGCATCTTGCAGTGATGCCAGAGAAGTAAAGACAAAAATTTGCATAAATCAAAGACTATGAATTTAGTATGTGAGTCCTAAATATCGTTGGAGAAACAATTACTAGAGTGGCTTCTTGCATGTAATTTCTCCAATCTAACTATCTTTGTTTTTCCTTTTTTTTGTTTTCTCTTTTCGTTATGAAATCTTCCTCATCATCATACTGTGTTTTTGTCCATTTCATTCTTTATTTGACAAACAACACAGGCTATTTACTTCTTAATTAGAAAACTCCAAGATTTAACGCCCACACTCCCCACCGCCAACAGAAAATAAAATAAGAGGAGCAATCTTTGAATGTCAAAATCAATCTCAGAAATTTTAAAAAGTGTTTCAAAAGACAGAGATTTAAAAAGAGGGGGAATTATCCAGTTCACTCACTCTCCAAATTACATGTAGGCTCCAATACTGAGAGCTTGAAACCTCCCTTACCAACTTCGGCTCCGTCCTTGCTCCTTTTTGAAGGCTCCAGTTTCCCTGTTCCAATTAGTTTCCGCTTTTTGGGCTCAACCTTCCCGCTAGGCTTTCCTTTATCACTCTCTGCTACATGGCCTTCGTCCTCTAATTCCATATCTTCCTCTTCACCATTACCAGAATCTTCAAATACAGCATTCTTCCCCCAATCTTCATCGCTGGAATCATCATCATCTTCTTTGCGACTCTCTTCTACCTCATCGTCCTCAATCACCATCTGCCTAATAGATGGAACACCGCGACGCAGCCGTTTAAGCTTCTTCGAAGAGGACTCCTGAATCCACTCGATCTTCTCCTTAGAAAGGTCGAGGGATTCCTCTTCGTCATCATCATACTGAACCGAATGCTTGGAGGAAACGCTATCGAAAGATTTGACAAAACCTTCGTACCAGGCTTTGTCCAAAGGCCAATAAACCTTGATCCTTCTGCCAACGACCTCTTGACCGAAGAGAGAAGACGGTGTGGATGGTGAAGAAGAAGCGCCGATGATAAGAAGTGGCTTACGAGGTTTGGGATTGCAAGGGGAAGGTGTGGTAGGGCTAGGGCTAGTGCTAGGGTTAGGGTCTGGAATGGGATTAGGGTTTAGTTTTTGTTTGGTGTTGGAGAGAATGGGAGAAGGTGAAGTGGATTTGGAGAAGAAGGAAGTGATTTGACGCTGTGGATTGACGAGCGGTGATCGACCATTGCTATTGCGACGCGATGAAGCCATTGCTGTGTGTTGCAGAAACAGTGAGAAACTGAGTCAGGGACAGGGAATTGTAATTATAAATGGTGGCGGGAAATGCTTCTTGCGCGTGGCGGGAATTCACTACTATATAGCTTTTATTGAGCATTGAGCGTCAAAAAATAAAATAAAATTATACAATGCATTTTTTATTTTTATTTGTGATTTAATCTTATAATTGCTCAAAATTTCGCTTGAATGATAGCGTTTATTAATGTGTAGAAATATTATACGGTATGTGTAAGAAACAAATGTTTACACTGTTATCTTTTTAGTGATTTATGGTAAAAATTTCCTGTTAAAAAAGTTGCAAAATCGTAAAACGAACAAAAAACAGATAGTGTGATGTAGCTCTTTTTTTTTTTTGAATAATTGTGATGTAGCTCTTTGAGGCGATAACAAGCAATTCAGGGAATCGGTTGGAATCGTGAACGTTAACAGGAATGGACCTATACGGTAACAAATTATACACACGTCCATGACTCCTTGGATCTTGTTGAGGCCTGGCCCATAACGTTCAGCTCCGTCCAAAACGCAATACAGCACATAGCAGGAGTTCGCTTATAGGCTCAAGGCAACTTCACAATTGATTAATTAGAGGGGGAATATTATATTTATAAGATTTTTATTTACAAATTCTTATAAATTAAATTATGGTAATATATTTTTGAGTAGAGTATTACCGGTCAGACATAACGTGATTTATAAATTTGTAAAAAAGAAATTTATCAATATAACCCTACTTAATTGGAGATCTGATTTTGTCTGTGATACAAGTTTTTTTTTTTTCCATAATGACGGCACTTCCTAGTTTTAAACTTATGACTTGGATCAGGGAGAATGTTTTCAGAAAATTCTTCTAGAACATAGTACACTCACTGAAAATAGAAACACACAATAAGAAAATGGATATAAATGGAATATAAATTGATTTTTCAATCTATTTGTATCAACCTTCTTAAAATTACCAATCAGTATATTAATGTAGTATCTATATTGGTAAATTTAAATAATGATCAAGATCTCGTGTCAATATTTTTTTTTATTTTTGAAGTATTATTTTCTTAATTTTTTAAAAATATTTATTTTCTTTCTTAAGAGTTAAGACAATATTTCAGATTAATTACACTTGTCGCAGCGTAACTACCGAGTTTGGGCAAGATTTCAAAGTTGGGAAAATTTTATTTGAAACAGTGTGCTGGTTTTCTGACAAGAAACGCGTGTTTCCGCCATGACCATTTAATGTTATTCAACATATGTAATTGGAAAGTTGCTACGTGACCAATGACCATGCAATAAGGTTAATTATTATTTTTTAGTAGAATAAATATATAGAAAGATTATAGTTCTGGATGGCACGAAAAGAAGCATATTTTTCATTGAGCCTGGGATTCAGCAGTACAAAACTGACGGTGATTGGAGTACGAACAGGACATTATTTCAATTTCAGGTTTTGCGCTCCTCTCTATCTTTCTCTACATAATAATTTTATTTATTTTTTTCTTCGAGGACAAATCGTTTTCGGACTGAAGTGTCATCAAACTAGTTGCAACACCAACACTACAGAGAAAAATGAACAAACAAAAATTCTTTGGTGTATGAGGTGCCATAGTTGCATATTCAGTTTTTAACTTTTTATGCCTACATACACCTTCAAGAATAGATAAATGTCCGTAATTGTGAAACTGGATTTTGATTATTCTACGGCTGTTAGATTTTTCTCATTTGTTAAATTTTCCCTTCATTTAATACTTTGTTTATAATTATTGAGGTAGGATATTAATACTACCAAAAAATTTTACTACCATTTCACTATCACTCTAATCACCATTGGATTAGAGGAAAAGTTAAATGAAGAGATAGAAAAGATAAATAACTTTTGAATCCAATGGTAATTAGAGTGATAATGGAATGGTGGTATAAAATTTTGGTAGTATGAATATCTTACTCATAATTATTTACTTATTCAGACTTTTCCTTTTTTTTAAAAAAAAAAAACAAACAATTGAAGAGTTTAGAGAGGGAAGAAAAAAAAAACATACCCCGCCCATTTTCATAGTATATTTTTAAAAAATCTCTTGATAACTTTGCTTGTTGTACGATCATGAGTTTAAAAATAGTCAAAACACCCTAAGTTCACTAAATTTGATAAAAACCCTAGAGTTCTACAAACGTGTGAAAGAAATAAACTCATTAGAAAAAAATGCCCCCTAACAAGATCACCCGAAATCACGATATTTATTTATTCAAAAAAAAATCACGATATTTATTTATTTATTTTATTTTATTTTTGTGAAACCACTATTTCTGTTTAGCCTATGTCTTATTTTGATTTAGATATGAAATTCAAGATCAATTTTTTTTATATTTGATATATTTGTGTCATCATAATGTTAAATTTTAATATGATATTTAGAATTTTGATGATTTCAATTATCAAGTGATCCTGTGCTATATAAGTATAAAATTATTAATGTAATCTCATTCAATAACTTAAAATCTTAAACTTTTGGATTGAATTGGTTCTTTACAGAGTATTAGAATCTCGATGTCAAAATCATTAATGTAGCTTTATCCAACAATTTAAACTTTTGAATTGAATTGATTTTTTATATCTTATTTTTTTGGTAAGTGTGATATTAATTTCCATCAATGAAGTTCGTATTTAATGAAGGGAAGTTTGTTAATTTGTTTTTATTTTTATTCTTCTTCTTTTTGGCACATTTACTAAATATCAAGGTTTTATCAGTTTTTCTTTTAAACTCAGTCAATTGCACATAATTAAAATTGACAGTGAATCTTTACATTTTATCATTAATTTTAACGCTATAAATTAAAGAAAATATTAGGATATGAGTATGAAAATTAAAGAGAAAACTATACCCAAAAAACAGTAGTAATTAACAGTCATGACTTAAATCAACAATAATATTGTTAAAAGATTTAACCACCCTACTTAAACTAAGTGATCTAAAAGGACTTGAACTCCAAATTAAAAAAGATTATAAAAGAGAAAAGCTTTTTTTTGTTTGTTTTTTTGGTTAAAAAAAAGAGAAAAGTTTTTCATTGAATAAGGAGAGACCGAGAGAAGAATACGCTCACTGGTTATATCAAATTGGTCAAAAGTCAAAAACCAAATTAATGACATTCAATTACTATCTTTATATTATTATGATAACAGCAGCATAATTAATAGATACATTAAACGTTATTTATTAGTAAACTATGTCCCTACTACAAAGTAGACGGTTATACTTACTATTATTTTAGACTTAGTTAGTCTTATTATCTGATTGATTATGTTGGATCAATTTGAAATCAAACAGTTGAAAAATAGAAAAAATTAATTACTAAGGCTAAAATAATAATAAATATAATCTTCCCCTTTTTTATATTTTTCCTGCATTTATAATATTATAGGCTAGCTGCCCTTATTTATCATTGACATATATGAGTGGGATATACAGATTGACACAGGTCATATGTTCTAGAATGAATTAGAGGGAAGTTATTAGTATGATAAAGGGTTAAATTTTTTTCTATGTCACATATGTTTTCTTTTTAAATATTTTTTCCTATCTTCCTTTATTTCTTTCTTTGTATTTTTCTTCTCTTATTTATTATTTTCTCTTGTTTTTTATTTTTATTTTCACTATATTTCATTTTTTTTATTTTTACTTTTATTTATATATTTTCTATTTTTATCATTTTTCTCTTTAATTTTTTGTAATATTTATTTTGGTTCATCTACCACCATTGATGGTGTCAAGATTTTTTGTGAGAGTGGGCAAAATTGCATGTATTATAAAAATCATAATTAAAATAAAAAATTATATAATTATTCTCATAAAATATAAAGGTTTTAATACATCTTTTGTTGCTACATATGAAAAACTTTACAACAACACATAGAAGGCCATGATGCGGATGTGGATTCTGATATATTTTTTTTAAGTACCAAGATCTGTATGCGGATCCTATAATAAATATATTTGTTGCAAAATTTCTGATCTGTTGTGGCGAACCCATATATAAATTATAATGCATGAATCACAATACAATGTAACATAATATAAATATGTTATAAAAAAATAAAAATAAAAATACTTAGATAAATTCCATTGGCTATAAAGTAAAATATTTTTTTATTATATATTGATATTTCGATAGATATCAAATATCTTTGAAATTGACTGCAAAATAAAATAAATTTTATCATATTTAAATTTACTTTATATCCAATTTTTAAATCTTGATTTTATTCTTCTTATCTTACTTAATTATTATATTTTGATATGAATCAAATCTATTTGAGATTGAGTAGAAAATAAAATTATTTTTGTCATATTTAAATCTATTTTTTTAATCCAAAATCCGAATTCAATTTTTCTTATCCATGCAGACATCAAATATATAGAGATTTTTTTTTGTCGGTAAACAAATATATAGAGATTAACTAGGAAATAAATTTACTTTATTATGATTAAATCTAATTATACAAGTTGGCTTCTACTATATATATCTTTACAGTATATTTCATATTTTTATTGTAACAAAGATGCTGTTGATATTATTATCGTAGTAAGATGACATTTATTATGGAGGAAGGTTATACTCATAATTTTTTTTATACAACCATATGTTAATATCACCGTTGATTTCCGTCAATCAACTATTATCACTTATTGTGAATTAATAATTAATTAATGAGTTTAATTTGCGAAAATCATAACTGTTGATTGGCGAAAATCAACGGTGTTAAGATATGGTTGTAAGAGGTTGTAAAAAAAAAAGTGATAAGTATAACCTTCTCTTTATTATAATTAGTATTATGCATAATTGACCGCTTTTGATGGAGAGAGATTAATTTAGATCATGATAAGACAAAATTTTATACTATTCAATAATTTTTTATAAAATGTAATTTTTATCGATCTAATTATTAAATTATAACTATTCGTTACTTTAATTATTATTCATGTCAAAGTATAAAAAAAATCAATAAGCATAAGAATATAATTAAATTATTTTTATTTTATTATATTTCAAAATTTATTTGAAGTTAAATTTGTCCTATTTTAATAATAAAGTATTAAATATTTTTATATGAGTAAATAAACTTTTTGATACTCAGCAAATTTCACGATGTCTACTTTAGTCCTAGCAAATAAAAAAGCTATTTGTGGCCCCTAAAAAATTCAAAATGAACTTATTTAGTTAAGATCGTGGTCCCTAATAAATTCAAAAAAAATCCACATTAGTCTCTCAAATGGACTAAAATGGATCCACATTAAATTTCTTAGGACCACGAATAGCCTTTTTATTTGCTAAGGACTAAAGCGGGTATCGTAAAATTTGCTGAGTACCGAAAAGGGTATTTATCCTTTTTATATTAACTACTCGTTTTTTTTTTTTTCACCCCCTCCTCCCACGTGTATATATTGGCACACCTTACCCACACACATAAATGGTAAAGTTGGCACTTAATTATTGGCACATCTTAATAGTTGATAACTGCTAATTATATGATTTAGATCAACATTGAAAGAGAAACATAATTATTTTTGGTATCTGCTAGTGGTGAACAAGATTGAGTTTCCAATAATAAAATATTTGCTGTTAAAAAAGCATCAAATTTACTTAAGATAGAAATTTTCTCTTAAAATTATACGGACATGATTCTCTGTATATTTTTATTATTTGTTCAATTTTTACATGAAGCAAATGAGCATAAATGTGTGATTTTTTTATTACGCAGAGACATCAGCTGTGCTTGTTGCTCACATCACAACACAATATCAATGAGTCTCTACTCGTCAATGGTTTTGTGGCCTTCATCTTTCGTCATCGTGCTGGTATTTATAAAATCATATCATTCTTATTCACATGTTTTCTTATTATCAATTTATGGCGCTATCTTCTTTCTCAACCAAGAAGATGTTTTGCACTGTTGATTTAAAAAAAAAAAAAATCTACCATTTTGATTTGGAACATAAAGAAACTATTTTCACGTTTCTAATGTTATCGATGAAGATTTTTAACTTGTATCTCTATGATCTTATGTTATTTTATTTGCAAGTTAAGCTCATTTGGGATTATTTTTTCTTCCCCAAACGATCTTAAGGCTATCCTTGACACACAGAATTAATTACCTAAAGAATTGAAGTAGTTAATGTATGAAAACCGAAACACAATGACCAAATTCACTTGGGATATGGTGCCTTAAGATTAGTATTCTTAATCAGTAGAAGTAGAGCTCTACAAATATGTTTATTTTTATTTTGACATACCTATTTTTCTGTGTGTTAAAACATTTGTTATAGGCATACATTGTTCTTTTCATATTGCCACCATGCTGGTATGTCATGGTGACACGTATCGAGCAGCATGTGAATGTGAATTCAAAAAATGTTCTTTCACAATTTCAATCAGAAATTGAGCATTCAGCTACACTGATACACCCTATGAATTCGTCCTCAATAAATTTTGCAAGATTTATGAGTTCAACCCTCAAAACTACTAACATCTCATTCTCTGAGATTGAGACCAAGGTTAGTACATATTACACTGCTTATTCTTAATTCCCAATGAGATAATTGTGTTTTGTTTGAGTTTTTGTTGAGATATATAGTCCCACATTGGTTGGATGAATAACTAATGTGGAGTTTGTAAAGCCTTGGGCACTCCCACCCCTTGAGCTAGCTTTTCGGGTGATGTATCCCAAGGTTCTTTGACATGCTCACTTGAAAAGTGGATAATGCAATAAAGAAAGTGGGAGACGGCGAGAGTCTGATACTATACCAATTCAACCCTGAAGCTTTGGTTAAGGGTGAGAGTGCCCAAGGCCTTATAAACTCCACATTAGTTACCCATATAACCAATGTGGGACTATATATCTCAACCGTTTTTTAATTTTATTTTTATTACTTTTGGGTTGCATAGGTGGCTCCGTTATTATTTCAAGCATTTGAGACGGTTCCTCACTTAGCCCAAATATCTTACATTGGGATGGATGGTCATTTTTTCTCGTATTACAATGATCATGATCAAGCTATGGCAATGTACTCAAACGCATCATCATCATCCTCAAATACAACCGTATATTACATCCAGCCTGTAAATAGTGACACAGGAGAGTTATATGGGGAAGCCATAAAATCTAATTCATCTATCAATGCAAGTGGGGTTGTGGAAGCAATTAATAGTTCTTATGGGTGTGCTTCTTTGGGAACCAAGTGGAACAATGGTCATGATCTTCTATTCATTAGTTCAGCCAGAATCACAAGAACAGGAGTGATATCTCTAGGTTTTCCAGCAAAATCAATAACTAATTTTTTAACTCCTATTGGTCATCTAGGTGCCAGCTTGTATTTGGCTACCAAAGATGGCCAAGTGCTTGTAGAAGGGATCCACGATACTCGTATGATCATTTCAAATGATACGATTTCCTTTCAATCAGTGAATGCAAATGATGATCAAACAAGCACTGTTTCATGCAAATGTGGAGTGGTTGCTTCAATTTTGAATATTCGGGATGTTGAGTATTTAATTCACTGCTCCCCCATTGATATAATGGGAATAAAATCGGTACGTATTTATCCTTTAATATATATGTTCATTGAATCTTTCAATAAACCCCACCAGCAGCACATTTACAATTTCTTATATTTTCCCATGATGCTATTTTTTCCCCACAATTATATAATTAAAATAGTATATTCTACACTTTTGGAATACATATTGACCTAAGCATAACATACATAGAGTATATGGGGGCCGGCCGGGAACAATAATTTAAAATAAAATAAAATAAAGAGAGTAATGTCATGCTTAAACGTAATGTGTGTTGTTATTTATCTGAATGCATTATATATACTAGAATTCTAAAGAGTCTTTAGCCTTGAACAAACATGTTATGTACAAAAAAAAAATACATGTGACTTTAGTTAATTAAGTATGAGTCTACCTACTACCTAGAGATGAAATTTATACAAAAGTATATATTTCAAAATTGTCTGTTGAGATATATAAAACCATTAAAAAGCTCTCACCCACTATCTTAAGCTTTTTGGTTGAATTGGTTCTTTACATGGTATCAGAGCCTCGTGTTCCGGGTTCGATCCTCGCCACCCCCCACTTTCTTTCAAGTGGGATTTCTTTGTTCACACAGGTAGGTGAGTCTGTGCATTGTCCACCCTTCAAGCCCAATGGGCTCTCGTGTGAGGGGGCGTGTTGAGATATATAAAATCATTAAAAAGCCCTCACCCACTAGCTTAAGCTTTTGGGTTGAATTGGTTCTTTACATTGTCAGACAATAATATAAAATTACAAACTATTAAAAAGACTTTCATCAAATACCTCAAGATTTTGGGTTTAATTGATTTTTTACATGGTATGAGAATTTCATTGATTACGAGGTTACGAGTTCGATTCTCACGAACCTCACTTTCTAGTGGAATTAAATAAGGACAAGGTAAATCAAAAATTGGGCCTCTACAATATCCATGCTTCAAGCCCAAAGGGCTCTTGCATGAGGGAGTGTGTTAGAGAGTAATATAAACCATTAGAAAGACTCTGATCACCCAGTACCTTAAGAATTATATTTTGAGTTGAAATAATTTTTTACATGGTATAAGAGCTTCAGTGATCATAATGTCACAAGTTTGATCCTCACTGCCCCCACTTGTGGAATTAAATAAGTATAAGGTAAAATAAAAAAAAATTGGACCTATACAATAAACATGCTTCTGGATACGTTAGAGAATAATATAAACCATTAAAAAGACTTTCACTTGATACCTTAAAGTTTTGGGTTGAATTGATTTTTTATATTACTTTGGAAATGTCCGCTTAGCCTTGATATGGTTATGTTCCAGGTGTATGTTTTGGCTGTTCCACAAAATGCATTGGTCCGCTTTGTTCACAACATTAAGAAAATTGCATTGGCACTATTGACTGTGATGATGGTAACGACATTCATTGCCATAGTTAGTTTTCTATTTATAAATAGTAGAACTGCTAGGCGTGAAATGCAGAGTATGAAGAAGAGTCTTGCTCTTGCTAAGGCTAGCCATGACATTCGCGCTGGGCTTGCTGTCCTTACTGGTTTGATAGATCAGATGTCCTATGAGGAAGGTGTCTCTGGTTCAGAATTACAGACCAACTTAAAACAAATGGATTCTTGTACAAAAGATTTACTAGGTAACGTTATTTGATTCATCTGACCCAAAATTCTAGTTTTAATAATTTCATTAGCTATTTTTTTTTTTGTCTTACAACACTTACATTCTAATATGTTGTTGTTTATTATTTTATTATTCCATTTTTTTCTTTTAAGAAAGTGGCATAATGTTTATTTAGCATGAGAAAGGGATAGGATCCTTTTACAAACTTTTTTTTGTAAATTACACTAAGTAAGATCGGTCGTACATTGCATGATGAAAGTATGACCGGTCATACTTAATGTAGTTTGTAAGAATTTGTAAATATAACCTGCCCCTTTAGTAATTGCTTATATATTAAAAACAAATTCTTCTAACTCCAATCTTATATATGCTATTTTCACCAACCTTGACACAATAATATTGTTGTCTTGTATAATTTTGTTACTCTATTACTTTCTTTTAAAAATTATCATAATGATAAGTCTTATATTTAATGTTTTATTTTAATTTTAAACTCTCGTGACAATTTTATTATTTGCTATCACTATATAACATGCATGATAAGTAATATCTGTCTTACCTACACTTCTACTTCCACATTTTCGTTTTATATTTCATTATTTCATTCATTCTTTTAAAGTAAACATGTATTTAATGGTATTATTAAATGTATCTTACGGAGAGCTTTTTTAATGCAACAGTCGCGCTGAGTACTGCTACGGTTTTGCTAAAATTATTTCCGTATCTTAGGGTTTATATCTCTCATTCATGGATTTCATCACTTCATTTTTTCTGTATTTACTTAACGGGGCAATACTCTAATTTACTTTCTTTCTATACATTTAGGACTCTTGAATAATATACTTGATGCAAGCAAAATTGAAGCAGGGAAAATGCGTCTTGAGGAAGAGGAATTTGATATATTCCAACTCCTAGAAGAAGTAGTTGATTTATACCATCCCGTGGCTATGAAGAAAGGAGTAGATCTCGTATTAGACCCTTGTAATGGTTCTCTGCTGAGATATTCACGCGTGAAAGGCGACAGAGGAAAACTCAAACAAGTTTTGTCCAATTTACTGAGCAATGCTATCAAATTTACTGATGAGGGGTACATAGCAGTTCGGGCATGGGCTCAAAAGAGCTCAATAATCACTACTAACAGAAACAGCTTCAGGAGACATTTGTCACGCTTATTTTATAGGAAAAATGAGGCACATGGTGACCAAGAATCCATGAATTCAATGCAACAAGATCCGAGTTATATGAATTTTACTTTTGAAGTGGATGATACAGGCAAAGGAATTCCTAAAGAGAAGCACAAATCTATATTTGAGAATTATGTCCAAGTCAAAGAAACCGCTCTTGGTCAAGGAGGAACTGGCTTAGGACTTGGTATTGTGCAGTCTTTGGTAGGTACCCAATTATATATTTGTGGGAAAAAGAAGTATTTTTTTTTTTTGTATAACCTGAAGGTATTCATTCTCATTCAACCTCCTCCGGTCACCTTACCCTCGGGGTACAGCCATGTAGGCTAGCCCCTCGTTGGAATAACGGGTGCATTGAGCTTCGCTATCAGAGGAAGGATGAGACTAATCCCCCAATCAAGGAGGGAGACACATCATCTAGCCCCCAAAGATTTTCCAAGAATTTGTTTGAGGCAGGGTTTGAACCCCTGACTCAAGCAAACCCTTGGAAGCTCAGTTGCCAACTGAGCTACCCTTGGGGTTAAAGAAGTATCCTTTTTAAAGGATAGAAGTGTGTGTCTTTTTAGATGATTTACATAAAGTTAAGACTTGGTGTAAATATGAAGTTACTTTTTTTTTCTCTCTCCCCAATCATATCGCTGTAAAAAAAAATTAACTTTTCAGATTTACACCGATGTAAGTCACTAAGAGGACACAATTTATGTATATCCACTTAACCCGTTTTTTTATATATATAGGTTTACAAATTAATTGGAAATTATAAGTTCACTTTTCCACAAATTAACTCCCTTAATTAATAACTCATCTAATTTTCTCTCTATAGGTACGTTTGATGCATGGAGATGTTGGAATAGTGGACAAGGATATTGGTGAAAAAGGAACATGCTTTAGGTTCAATGTGGTCCTTTCTGCATGTGAGACAGGGACAAGAGAAGGCCAAGTTGTATCAGGTGACAGAACCATTCACACTAATAGTTCTACTTCAAGCACTTACTCCATGAGTGCTCCTAGGTTACTTAATCGCAGCCCTAGTCCTAGACCCGAGGCTTCTAGAGTTGTTCTTCTGATTCAAGGCGATGAGCGCCAAAGGATTACACAAAGGTTCATGGAAAGTTTAGGGATCAAAGTTAAGGTTGTGATAGATTTGGAAGATCTTTCTGACACTCTCATGAATGTCAATAGCCAAAGTTGTTCTCCGTTTGCATCTCATAACTCTACTAGCAGAGCCGCCACAGGAGTACCTTCCAGTGCCATTGATCATGGAATTGACTATATAAATTCAATCTTCAAGAAGACAGGTTTCGAAGCTACCCCTGGTTTTGTCCTTATTGTGATTGATACAAATGCAGGACCATTTTCAGAACTTTCCAGAATGGTATCTGACTTCAGAAGTGGCCTCCGCAATCCTTGTAGGGTTGTTTGGTTAGAGGAGCCTCATATGCGTGGCGTTAATTTCGAAACCCTTGATGATGATGAGGATGATAGTAATTCAAATGATGTAATGTTATCCAAACCGTTTCATGGTAGTCGTTTATTCCAAGTTATTAGGTTTCTTCCCGAGTATGGTGGTGCTTGGAAACACAGTTCTAGTGGAGCAATGAGAGAAAGAGGAAATGAATTATGTGGAGAAATACAAGAATGTGGAGACTCGAGCAATAATGACAAACCCTTGAGTGGTATGAAATTTTTGGTTGTTGAGGACACTAGAGTTTTGCGCACGATAACTAGGACTATTTTAGAACGGCTTGGTGCGTCTATCGACGAATGTGAGAATGGTGAACAAGCTCTACGGCTAGTTGAAGAGGGTCTAACTCGGGGTTCTCAAAATCCTCCATATGATTACATCTTAATGGACTGCGAGGTACATAGTAGTAATGTTGTTCATTATGATTTCAACTTCTTTCATATTTTTTTATCTCATGGTCTTGTCGGTAATTTCCATTCTTATCATGCATATACGATTTTACTCATTAATCTTATTGCAATTAGTAGCTCATAGTTGATACACTTGGTTCCTTCTTTCATCAGGACTTGTTACTTATGACATTTTAGTTTATTTAGTTTCCCATTAATAAGATTATAAAAAGAATTGAATTTTCATCTCCTTTTGCTACTTTGCTTTCTGCCGATCATTCATATTTCAAAATGAGACGATATTGTTGAGATTATTACAAGAGTTTTATTAATTTCATGTTAAAGGAGATAAGTTATCTCATGTCATAGAGATAAATTTGTGGGTTCCACCACCTGAAAAAAAATAAAAATAAAAGAAAAAAATGACACAGTTATCGAAGGATGTGTAAGAGAGAAAATTACCACATGTAACATAAGAGTAGTTTTTCCCTTATTATATGCATAACTTGTTGAATAGACCTACTTATAAAACTGTATGTTTATTATGTACAAATAAAAACTGCATGTTTGATTGAAAGTATAATTATATATGCGTACTTCGTGCTACAAAACTTGATTAATATTAATGTATGATTCAACAGATGCCGGTAATGGATGGATACGAGGCAACAAGACAGATAAGAGAGATGGAGAAGCCCTATGATGTTCATTTTCCTATCATTGCATTAACTGCTAATACAGAGGAATCGACAAAAATATCCATAGAAGCTGGAATGGACCATCACTTGGTTAAACCCATCAATAAAGAGGTGTTACTTGAAGCCATCAGAAGCATACAAAAGTAAAGAGTGAGAAATATATATAGGTCATTCTGTTAATGCCCTATATATATATATGATCTGTATAAAACCAAATTTAATAGGAGCTATATGATTTTAAGTAGGATTATATAGAGAATTCCAAAGATATTGGATGTATATAGTTCATTTAGCTAACTTTATTGCAGTGCTCGTATTAATTGCATATTTTTTAAGAGGTTGAAACTTGCCTCGAGTGGCAGATATAGGAACAATATGAAACAGAAATGGAGTGAGTCGGTTTGAACTTCTTTTTGCCTTCCTATCATATTACTTTGTAAAATGGTCATATAATTAAAGACATTGGAAACTCTATGAATTAAACAGCCTAAATAATGCAAAATGTTGAAAGGATAGAGAAGTTCAAACGTACTGACTTCACTTGCTGGGCTCCATAAATAATTTGTAGTTTTTTAAAAACATACCAAATACTTCCTATCATTTATGATTTATTGAATCACAGTATATATAATGAAATTTACTACCAAAAAGCCAGCAACATTATGTTGAATAATAATAAACTTGCTTGCAATCTATTGCTTACTAATTATTTCATCCAAATATCTTTACACTACTAAAAAAATGCATTTTTTTCGACGGAAAAATTCCGTCAAAAATGGTTAAAATTCGGTCGAAAATGAAGTTTTCGACAAAAATGAATCCGTCGACTAACCCTTCGTTGGTAAAAGTTTTTTGACGGAATTAGAGATTCCGTCAAAAAATTTCGACGAGAAATAAATAAAATTCCGTCAAAAATTATTGTGATGGTTTTCGACGAAAAACGGATGGGATATTTTATTCTACCTACTCCTAATTTACCTACCTTTGCCTACCCTCTCAACATCGTTGGATTACGATCTCATCTAACGGTCCAAATTGAAAATATAAGTAAAATCCTTTTCCCCTTTCTTTCCCCTTACTTCCTCCCACATTCTTTCTCTCTCCTCCCTTTTCTCTTTGTCGATTTGCGTAATTTACAATCTGAATTTATATTTGAATCTAGATCCAATCAATGATTAATGACATGATAATTCTACTGGATGAATATAATTTTAAAATTTTCTTGAATCTGATATAATTGAACATGGCAGAAATCATAAAAATACAAAAAATGAAAACCACGAAGAATCCATTCCTTTGAATTAATCCACAATTACAGTAATGTTTCTATTTTGCTGTTGAAATTTGAAATCGAATCAACTTATCTCTTTCTTCTTCTTATCTTGTTTTTTACCTTTAAATGGGAAAAGGATCTCTGTTCTCTTTATGTTATGCCGAACAATAGACATACCTAATCCCATAACATGGGGCATATGGGTTTGTTTCTTCTTGACACACCTTTTCAATTTTTCATGTAAATGCTCATAACAATAGCGGCTGAGTTTGATGAATTGAGAAAAAAGCTTGCACCTTTTTTGATGTTGAAGCGTCATTGAAGAGAGAGAAAGGGGAGGAGAGAAAGATTAAAATCATGTTTGGTGATTTCAATTTTGAAGTAAAAATCACCTAATCTTGGTTTAATTATGTCTTCTTCATCGCATGGGAGGAGAGTATAAGGGTGGAGTTAGAGAGAGAAAAAGAAAAAAGAGTAAAAGAGTTTTATTTATCTTTTCAATCTGGACCGTTAGATGAGATCGTAATCCAACGATGTTGAGAGGGGTAGGCAAAGGTAGGCAAATTGGGAGTAGGTAGAATAACCTATCCCTTTAAAAATACAAATATTATTTTAGTACAAAGATTATACGGAATAGATTTATAGCATGAGGTGGGATAGAGTGATCCTATTCTAATATTCTTTAAAAATAAACTTTTAGAAATACATATAAATTGGTAGTTTCATAATTTTATACTCTTTTATATAATATTAATTTTAATAATTCTGATTTGATTAATTTTAAGACATTTATAACCAAAGGGTAATGCTAGTTTCATACATTGTTTACTTTATTTTAAGGGGAAATGTTATACTTACTACCTCTTTTTCTTACTACTAAATCATAACCGTTGCTTTCCGTCAATCTAATGGTTATAATTTATTGGATCATACTTATTAATTAATTATTAATTTCTAATAAATTATAACCGAGAGATTGACGGAAATCAACGGTTACGATTTAATAGTAAGAAAAAAAGGTAGTAACTATAACCTCTTCCTATTTTGAGTGTATATCTCATTTGTTTCTTTTTTTTTAAAAAAAAAAAGTAAAAATATAAGTATGTAAGTTTAATTTGAATGAGGATTTTATCTGTATAAATATATCTATTTTAATAATGAAGTTTTCAATAACGACACGCCATTTTAAAATGACATGATTATCCTCTGTTGTGAAAAAGATAATTAAATTATTTAAATTATTTTTTTAATGAAACAATGATTATCCTCTGTTGTACAAGAAATTCAGGTTGTCACTTACATATTTTATTTTTCTTATAATCACATATATTTCCTTATTTTTATTTTTACTCTATTCTTTTCTTTGGTTTGATAAAAAAAATGATGGAAATTACATCTATTTACATTATAGACACCTCCTTAATTAACTATTAATGGTTAAAATTATGCCAACATATTTCTCATCTAAAAAATATAAATGATATTCTAGAATTTTCCACAACCTTATAATGTAAACAATTAATGATGGAAGGTAGGTCATTCAATTTCTAGAACTCTCACTCTAGAATAAATTTATTTAGAAATTTGGCAAAACAATACTTTTCGAGGAAAACTTTTTCAACAATTTTCGATAGAATTTCTTTGTTTATCCGTTGATAATTTTTTACGGAATCTGTTTTTCGTCGAAAACCATCACAATAATTTTCGACGGAATTTTATTTATTTTCTGTCGAAATTTTTTGACGGAATCTCTAATCCTGTCAAAAACTTTTTACCAATGAAGGGTTAGTCGACGGATTCATTTTTGTCGAAAATTCCGTCGAAAACTTCATTTTCGACGGAATTTTAACTATTTTTGACGGAATTTTTCCGTCGAAAAAATGCATTTTTTAGTAGTGTAAAGATATTTGGATGAAATAATTAGTAAGCAGTAGATTTCAAGCAAGTTTATTATTATTCAACATAATGTTGCTGGCTTTTTGGTAGTAAATTTCATTATATATACTGTGATTCAATAAATCATAAATGATAGGAAGTATTTGGTATGTTTTTAAAAAACTACAAATTATTTATGGAGCCCAGCAAGTGAAGTCAGTACGTTTGAACTTCTCTATCCTTTCAACATTTTGCATTATTTAGGCTGTTTAATTCATAGAGTTTCCAATGTCTTTAATTATATGACCATTTTACAAAGTAATATGATAGGAAGGCAAAAAGAAGTTCAAACCGACTCACTCCATTTCTGTTTCATATTGTTCCTATATCTGCCACTCGAGGCAAGTTTCAACCTCTTAAAAAATATGCAATTAATACGAGCACTGCAATAAAGTTAGCTAAATGAACTATATACATCCAATATCTTTGGAATTCTCTATATAATCCTACTTAAAATCATATAGCTCCTATTAAATTTGGTTTTATACAGATCATATATATATATAGGGCATTAACAGAATGACCTATATATATTTCTCACTCTTTACTTTTGTATGCTTCTGATGGCTTCAAGTAACACCTCTTTATTGATGGGTTTAACCAAGTGATGGTCCATTCCAGCTTCTATGGATATTTTTGTCGATTCCTCTGTATTAGCAGTTAATGCAATGATAGGAAAATGAACATCATAGGGCTTCTCCATCTCTCTTATCTGCCTTGTTGCCTCGTATCCATCCATTACCGGCATCTGTTGAATCATACATTAATATTAATCAAGTTTTGTAGCACGAAGTACGCATATATAATTATACTTTCAATCAAACATGCAATTTTTATTTGTACATAATAAACATACAGTTTTATAAGTAGGTCTATTCAACAAGTTATGCATATAATAAGGGAAAAATTACTCTTATGCTACATGTGGTAATTTTCTCTCTTACACACCCTTCGATAACTGTGTCATCTTTTTCTTTTATTTTTTTTATTTTTCAGGTGGTGGAACCCACAAATTTATCTCTATGACATGAGATAACTTATCTCCTTTAACATGAAATTAATAAAACTCTTGTAATAATCTCAACAATATCGTCTCATTTTGAAATATGAATGATCGGCAGAAAGCAAAGTAGCAAAAGGAGATGGACATTCAATTATTTTTATAATCTTATTAATGGGAAACTAAATAAACTAAAATGTCATAAGTAACAAGTCCTGATGAAAGAAGGAACCAAGTGTATCAACTATGAGCTACTAATTGCAATAAGATTAATGAGTAAAATCGTATATGCATGATAAGAATGGAAATTACCGACAAGACCATGAGATAAAAAAATATGAAAGAAGTTGAAATCATAATGAACAACATTACTACTATGTACCTCGCAGTCCATTAAGATGTAATCATATGGAGGATTTTGAGAACCCCGAGTTAGACCCTCTTCAACTAGCCGTAGAGCTTGTTCACCATTCTCACATTCGTCGATAGACGCACCAAGCCGTTCTAAAATAGTCCTAGTTATCGTGCGCAAAACTCTAGTGTCCTCAACAACCAAAAATTTCATACCACTCAAGGGTTTGTCATTATTGCTCGAGTCTCCACATTCTTGTATTTCTCCACATAATTCATTTCCTCTTTCTCTCATTGCTCCACTAGAACTGTGTTTCCAAGCACCACCATACTCGGGAAGAAACCTAATAACTTGGAATAAACGACTACCATGAAACGGTTTGGATAACATTACATCATTTGAATTACTAACATCCTCATCATCATCAAGGGTTTCGAAATTAACGCCACGCATATGAGGCTCCTCTAACCAAACAACCCTACAAGGATTGCGGAGGCCACTTCTGAAGTCAGATACCATTCTGGAAAGTTCTGAAAATGGTCCTGCATTTGTATCAATCACAATAAGGACAAAACCAGGGGTAGCTTCGACACCTGTCTTCTTGAAGATTGAATTTATATAGTCAATTCCATGATCAATGGCACTGGAAGGTACTCCTGTGGCGGCTCTGCTAGTAGAGTTATGAGATGCAAACGGAGAACAACTTTGGCTATTGACATTCATGAGAGTGTCAGAAAGATCTTCCAAATCTATCACAACATTAACTTTGATCCCTAAACTTTCCATGAACCTTTGTGTAATCCTTTGGCGCTCCTCGCCTTGAATCAGAAGAACAACTCTAGAAGCCTCGGGTCTAGGACTAGGGCTGCGATTAAGTAACCTAGGAGCACTCATGGAATAAGTGCTTGAAGTAGAACTATTAGTGTGAATGGTTCTGTCACCTGATTCAACTTGGCCTTCTCTTGTCCCTGTCTCACATGCAGAAAGGACCACATTGAACCTAAAGCATGTTCCTTTTTCACCAATATCCTTGTCCACTATTCCAACATCTCCATGCATCTAACGTACCTATAGAGAGAAAATTAGATGAGTTATTAATTAAGGGAGTTAATTTGTGGAAAAGTGAACTTATACTTTCCAATTAATTTGTAAACCTATATATATATATATATAAACGGGTTAAGTGGATATACATAAATTGTAAATATTAATAAAAAATAGATGTGTAAAATAACAAGAGACGAGAGGAACATAGAATAAATCTGTATATTAAATTGATTCAAAAGAGTACAATATATAAAGAAATACTAATGGGCTTAGTCTATATCTAACATAAATCCTAATGAAATAAAGAAATAGATCTTTATAATAATAAAGATATCCTAAAGATATTCTAATAAAGATATCCTAAAGATATTTTTTCTAACACTCCCTCTCAAGCTGGAGCGTATAGATCATAAGCAACAAGCTTGAAAAAGAAAGACTAAGAAACATAAAATAAACGAGTGGGTTGTAACAATTCTACAACTCATCCTAAAGAAAAATAACAAATATAAAAAATTAAAATAAAATATTTATATCTCTAATACTCCCCCTTGGGAATAAAGAAAAATGAAATGAAGTTTCACGGAATACAAGTCAAAGAAATTGACAGCAAATCAGTTGGAATGACCATCAGTTTGAAGAGCTGGTAAAGACACTAGCCTAAAAGGCTAGGAAATACATTGTTGCAACTGGAATACAAACCGACAGAGCCAAGTGTAACTGGAATAATCCGCGGACCAGGCAACAACAGAGATAATGGGGAAAAGATATTGTTGCAACTGGAATACAACCGACGGAGCCAAGTGTAACTAGAATAATCCGTGGACCAGACAACAACAGAGATAATGGGAAAAAGACATTGTTGCAACTGGAATACAAGCCGACGGAGCCAGTGTAACTGGAATAATATCACCCTCCGTGAGGAATTGGTTTTCCTGTTTGTTCCTTTTCTATCTTTCTCTTTTTGCTTCTCTTTTTCTCTCTCTTTGATCCATTCTTTTTCCGGTGAACCCATTGTTCATCATCGTTTTCCGGATACTATCTCTTTATCGGTTTTCAGATATCTTTTTCATTCTTATACCTTATTTTCGTCATTGCTGGATCTCTCTATGCTTCTCTTGGTTTCTTTCGCCTGTGTTTCCTTCTTCTTTGGTGATTTATTATTTTTATTTTTATTTGTTTTTATGGCTTGTATTTGGCCAGTTTTATTTTACTCTCACATATGTTTGTGGTGTTCAAGTCTGATTTGCCTTGGATTTGATTTATTTTTTTCCATTGTTTGGCCGTATTTTGGCCTCCCATTAAAGGGGGAGTGTTATCTCTCTACTACCATATTAAAGTTACGAAAAAGAGTAAGGAAAGGCAAACAAAGATTCCTCTTGTTAGGTTCTGATACAATGTAAAATAACAAGAGACGAGAGGAACATAGAAATAAATCTATATATTGAATTGATTCAAGAGAATACAATATATAAAGTAATACTAATGGGCTTAGCCTATATCTAACCTAAATTCTAATGAAATAAGGAAATAGATCTTTATAAATAATAAAAATATCCTAAAGATATTATTTCTAACAAGATGTATAGAATTTATTCTAATTATATTTTCTTAATAATAAGATTTCAATATTTAATAAATTAATTTAAAATATTCATCAATTTTTTTTTATAATTATATAGAATATAGACAATATGTCTGCATATATCATTCTTCAATAGTTTGCGTATTATTATTATTATTATTATTATAAATATTCCCTGGATTTCAAAGATTATTGTTAAAAAGGTAAAAATAATCTTATGTTACATAAAATAATGTATCTCATGTTGTGAAACAAAATTAAGGTGGGATTCACTAAAAAAGAAAAAAGAAGGATCATACCTTAATTTTATTTCACAACATGAAAATATTATCTTATACAACATAAGATTAATTTTACCCTTTTGTTAAAATGTGTGGCTATAGGCCATATCTTTTGAAGAGTCCTAGATGAGAGATATTGCTAAGGATATAATACTGCTTAATTTTTTTTTTTGGAGATACTAATACTGCTTAATTTGATAGAGCGTGACAAAAGTGTTGCGTATAGTGATTACCCATGAATCAAGACTCCTCCTACCTCTTAGTATACAATGTTTTTCAATAATAAAAATAAAAAAATCTCTTAGTATACAATAAGCACGTGGTCAGCCCTCATGTTTTTCAGCGAGTGTCTAAGTTATCCTATGGGGTAAGCTTTTTTTTTAGGTAAAATTTAATAAAAAATTTGTTGTTTATTACCATTTAAAAATACAAATATTATTTTAGTACAAAGATTATATGGAATAGATTTATAGCATGAGGTGGGATAGAGTGATCCTATTCTAATATTCTTTAAAAATAAACTTTTAGAAATACATATAAATTGGTAGTTTCATAATTTTATACTCTTTTATATAATACTAATTTTAATAATCCTGATTTGATTAATTTTAATAATTCTGATTTGATTAATTTTAAGACATTTATAACCAAAGGGTAATGCTAGTTTCATAAATTGTTTACTTTATTTTAAGGGAAAGGGTATAGTTACTACTCTTTTTCTTATTACTTATTACTACTAAATCGTAACCGTTGATTTCCGTCAATATAACGATTATAATTTATTGAATCATACTTATTAATTAATTATTAATTTCCAATAAATTATAACCGAGAGATTGACGGAAATCAACGGTTACGATTTAGTAGTAACAAGTAGTAAGAAAAAGAGGTAGTAACTATAACCTCTCCCTATTTTGAGTGTATCTCTCATTTGTTTCTTTTTTCTTTTATAAAAAAAAACAAAGTAAAAAAATAAGTATGTAAGTTTAATTTGAATGAGGATTTTATCTGTATAAATATATCTATTTTAATAATGAAGTTTTCAATAACGACATGCCATTTTAAAATGACAAGATTATCCTCTGTTGTGAAAAAAATAATTAAATTATTTAAATTATTTTTTTAATGAAACAATGATTATCCTCTGTTGTACAAGAAATTCAGGTTGTCACTTACATATTTTATTTTTCTTATAAGGGATATTTTATTCTACCTACTCCTAATTTACCTACCTTTGCCTACCCTCTCAACATCGTTGGATTACGATCTCATCTAACGGTCCAAATTGAAAATATAAGTAAAATCCTTTTCCCCTTTCTTTCCCCTTACTTCCTCCCACATTCTTTCTCTCTCCACCCCTCTTTTTCTGTCGATTTGCGTAATTTATGATCTGAATTTATATTTGAATCTAAATCCAATCAATGATTAATGGCATGATAATTCTACTGGATGAATATAATTTTCAAAATTTCTTGAATCTGATATAATTGAACATGGCAGAAATCACAGAAATACAAAAAAAATGAAAACCACGAAGAATCCATTCCTTTGAATTAATCCACAATTACAGTAATGTTTCTATTTTGCTGTTGAAATTTGAAATCGAATCAACTTATCTCGTTCTTCTTCTTATCTTGTTTTTTACCTTTAAATGGGAAAAGGATCTCTGTTCTCCTTATGTTATGCCGAACAATAGACATACCTAATCCCATAACATGGGGCATATGGGTTTGTTTCTTCTTGACACACCTTTTCAATTTTTCATGTAAATGCTCATAACAATAGCGGCTGAGTTTGATGAATTGAGAAAAAAGCTTGCACCTTTTTTGATGTTGAAGCGTCATTGAAGAGAGAGAAAGGGGAGGAGAGAAAGATTAAAATCATGTTTGGTGATTTCAATTTTGAAGTAAAAATCACCTAATCTTGGTTTAATTATGTCTTCTTCATCGCATGGGAGGAGAGTATAAGGGTGGAGTTAGAGAGAGAAAAAGAAAAAAGAGTAAAAGAGTTTTATTTATCTTTTCAATCTGGACCGTTAGATGAGATCGTAATCCAACGATGTTGAGAGGGGTAGGCAAAGGTAGGCAAATTGGGAGTAGGTAGAATAACCTATCCCATTTTTAAATGGTAATAAACAACAAATTATTTATTAAATTTTACCTAAAAAAAAAAGGCTTACCCCAGAGGATAACTTAGACACTCGCTGAAAAATATGAGTGCTGACCACGTGCATATTGTATACTAAGAGATTTTTTTATTTTTATTATTGAAAAACATTGTATACTAAGTGATAGGAGGAGTCTTGATTCATGGGTAATCACTATACGCAACACTTCTGTCACGCTCTATCAAATTAAGCAGTATTATATCCTTAGCAATATCTCATCTAGGACTCTTCAAAAGATATGGCCTATAGCCACACATTTTAACAAGGGCAAAAATGAAAAAGTTAGGATTCTTTTGTCTTATTACTATGTGGTTATTTACCAATCTATAGAAAAAAAATCCAATTTTTGTTTTTATCCAAAAACTCAGCAAAGTAGAGGAAAAGATTCCATATACCATGTAATCTTTAGCAAGGCACTTTTCTGCTTGTACATGGATTTTTGATACACTTTCGCCATGCTTATCTTGTACCGAGTTAAGCTGCTCAAACCACCTTGTAGTCATAGAATCAATTTCCTTCTTATGCTCATGGTCCATCATTCGTGCACCTGGACGTATTATAAGTATGTTTAACCCATTTCAATCAATAGACTGAGAGACCAAAGAAAATCATAAAATGGAAACTACAAACTACAAATGAGAACTTTAACTTACCATTTACATCTGCCAGCAGATTGCGGATTCCGGCATCATAATCCGAATCCATAGTTAATATGCAGACACAAATTTTATAATTTATCATTTACCTTTCAGACAAGCATTGGTGGCAAAGCCACGTTGTCTTCAGCTAGTGCCAAGGCACTGGCTTCTTTTCAAAAATTTTGGAAGATACTACAGACAAGATAATATGGGAGAGTTTGTTTCATGGATTTTACTGTAAAACATGAGCCTTGGCATGAGCTAAAGTTTTTTGATAAATATTTTTGGTATGAGCTAAAGTTTTTGACTGGCTCTACCTTTGCAAGCATTATAATAAGAAATTAAGTTCATTTAATATTATGTAATCTATTGCTTATATATAGAGCCCATAGTCACATCAAATTGAAGCATTATATTTCAAGAAAACTTTTACATGGCAATACACCCTAATTCTTAAGAACCTAATGTTCATAATGGAGCCACATAAAATTATGACATCCAATTATCGCATTCACATTAAGAAAGATAGACGCGACCAGTGTCAGCATAGAACTTAGATGGTTAGGCTCTAATCAAGTATGTAATGCACAATATCTACCAAGATTCCATTGATTTAATAAAAAAAAGCAATAAATCAGTTAAACAAGGAGGGTTATAATAATAGATACATCTTTTCAAATGTTAACCTCTGTATCTTTTCTAACTTCAGGGTAAACATGAAAGAAATCAATTACTTGTCCAAGGACAAATTCCACAAGTCCTATAGACAATTGGAAAATAACATGTAGAAATAAAATGACATGTAAGAGAAGTCATGTACCTTGTTGACACTAGGAACCAGTTATTGCAAAGCCCGGATTCTTTCAGCTATTCTTTCTCTGCTTAACTGTTATTCAACAGAAGCATAAAGAATAAAGAAATATTAGTTAATCAAGGAATTAACTATGTGACTCCTTATTTTAAATGTTAAGCTTCTTAACAAGAAAAAAGTCTATATTTTTGAAAAAAATCCTAAAGCCCACCCTTTCAACTATGCTGTGTGGATCTGTAGCCAGTCCTCTTCTAGCCTGCACTCTAGGATGCATTGTTGGTGGATGTGGAGCGGCACGAATGGCATAGTCGGATAAAACCTAAGCAAACTAATGTGAAGCAAGAATAGAGATGGAGGTTACCTTAAAATAAGCATTTTCTGCAGCTTTTTCCTCCTCACTAAGTATTTTGCGACTACCACTGCTAAATAGCCTTCTAGATGCAAACCTAGCAGCAATAATCTTTGTTGCCATGCTAGCTGGTAATTGAAACATAACACAAATTACATATATAATAGCAATAGCATACTACAACTAACAATAATTATCAACTCCAGAAAGAAATTGCATATTTGTTAATAGGCACGAAGATTACAAATCAAACTCAGAATTAAATAATAATTATATTAATAATCACCAGACACACACACTCCATAACCGAGAAGAAGAAATGCGTTGCGTGTGAAATAAAATGAAATGAAGGGTAGAATGTAGACAATGACACGCTTGGTGTTCCCAGTAGGGATGTTGTTAATGGCATCAGTGATGGTCTTGAAATCCCTGCATTTTATGTCCAAATTCAATTCATTAACACTAACACCCAAAACATAAGCAAAAATAAATAACACACTCTAGTTCAATAAAAAATCAAAAAACCAAGGATCATAAAAGAAAATAAAATTAGCCTTGAGTCCATAGGGACATGCCTTTTCAAATAATACATAACGGTCAGAATTCACAATTTGGAATTCTGTAACATAATTATTGAAACTCTAGATCTGGCACATTGTAAATCTAACGAGCAATTCAATAGCAAGAGCACAAGATTTAGCCCTAGATTCTGCTTATATAAGGGATTAGCGAACCTCAAATTAGGAAACAACTCACAAAAGAGAAAATGGAGAACAGAGTACCAAGAACCGATCTTCAACAAAGGATAGAGGAGAAAGATGTACTAGATAAAGCAACGCTGAATCACCAAAATGAAGGTGGTTAAAGTAATGCAACTCTGAATCGGAAATAAGCTTGAAGGGTTAAAAGCAGCGCCTCCTTTCTTCTTTGGTGCGAGCTTTGTTGTGAGAGTCGACGCATGTTACGGTGTCTATGATTTTTCTCAATTTTAACGCAATCTAATAACTGAGGTTAAATTGCAGTGGTTAAACGTCGCATTTCTCGTACTGTTAGTCTATATCTAACCTAAATCCTAATTAAATAAGAAAATAGATCTTTATAAATAATAAAAATATCTTAAAGATATTCTAATAAAGATATCCTAAAGATATTCTTTCTATCAAGAAGTATAGAATTTATTCTAATTATGTTTTCTTAATAATAAGATTTCAATATTTAATAAATTAATTTAAAATATTCATCAATTTTTTTAATAATTATATAGAATGTAGACAATACCTTTCTGCCTGTAATGTCCCACATCGGTTGGAAAGGAGAACAAAGCATGCCATATATATATGGGTGTGGAAACCTTTCCTAGTGGAGGCCTTTTGGGGTAACCCAGAACGTAAAACCGTCAGTCCCGGAAGGGGGGCAGAGCGGACAATATCTGAGGCCTTGTACAGCGGGGACGCTGTATTCCCAGTGGGGGAGGATGTAAAGTCCCACATCGGTTGGAAAGGAGAACAAAGCATGCCATATATATGGGTGTGGAAACCTTTCCTAGGGGGCAAAGCGGACAATATCTGCTAAGGGTTTGGGGCTGTTACATCTGGGTGGTTACCTCCAAAGTTTCCATTGAAACACCATCCATCCGTTGAAGCTGCTTTCATTTAGATTATCACAATGTATGTTTTTGTTATATATATATGTCAACTTTACTATATCCCTTTGTGTAGCAAATCGGAGATATATATCAAACATTGGTCCAACTTGTTATATATATATATATATATATATATATATATATATATTAGCTTTTGATTAGTATCACAATATGTTTTTGTTATATATATATGTCAACTTTACTATATCCAGGGATATATATCAACGTTAGTAATATACATTTGAAAGTATGCTCACTTTTTATAAGATGGAGACATATACATTTGAAAAGTATATTTACTTTTCATAAGATTCAGGTCGTATAAATCTTGGTCGTAAAACGTGAATTTATATATAACATATATATTTATACTTATTTATAAGATAATAATCATCAAAAATTAAATAAGTTAAATGGTATATTTTAGAAAGGATCTTCAGGTTCGAAATGAAAAAGAAAATAATATCTTATTGCCTTGGAATTTTAGAATATGTATGTTGATACTATGATGGTCATTGAACCAGATCTGTGGGTGCATTGGATTCTGTTTGTGGTGTGGACCCTTGTGATACCGAGTTCGAGTCGGAGGGGCATACGGGTACAGGTAAGCTTTCGTGTCCTCGGTTTAGCCACCGTGTGGTTCCACCATACCCCATGGGGGGATGGTTTATATGCATGCTGTGCTTTCATGCTTTTATATTTGAATTGTTTTAAGTTTTTATGTGCAATGACTTTTAATATGTATGTGTTGTTCCACCTAGACAGTAAGCCTGAGTATGTAGCGTCATACAATATGGTGGGGCTGTGGGTGGGTGCAAGTAGCGTCTTGCACTATCTGTAGGATATAGACGTATTTCCTGCATTTCTCTGGCCAGTAGAATTGATTTGACACACATTACATGATTATCTGTTGCATTGCACTATTGTCAGAACTTATATTGTATACTATTTTTAGAACTTATATTACATATGTAAGTGAGCTCGGGGTGGAAGTTCCTTGAGGACCCCTGTCTTACTGAGATTTCTTGTTAGAGATCTCACCCCACGTTTTGGGCATCATTTCATGTTCAGGTAATGCTGGGGTTGAAACCTCAGGCGGCAGGAGGCCGGAGCTGGCTTAGTTAGTTGCAGATATGCTGATGCTGGACTGTGTTTATTGCTGTTATATTTTTTTGTTTCATTTAAATAATATTATGTTGAGACTTATTTGGCTATGTTGCCTTGTTTGTGTGAGCATGGGGTTGTCCATGCCACGTTTGACTATGTTGAATTTTATGTTCGAGTTGTAATAACATAGAAACTTATTATATATGAATATGAGGTATCTCAGTTAGAGGTCTTTTGCAATCATATACAGGTGATATTTTTGAAAATAAATTGAGTAATGCAACTTGGTAATTATAATGACGTCATAATTGAATTTAAGAAAAAGTTTTTCCGCATATTTATTAAGCGTGGCTTAATACGATGAGGTGTTAACAAACCGGGTATACACGGGGTGTTACATTAGTGTGAATGGTTCTGTCACCTGATTCAACTTGGCCTTCTCTTGTCCCTGTCTCACATGCAAAAATGACCACATTGAACCTAAAGCATGTTCCTTTTTCACCAATATCCTTGTCCACTATTCCAACATCTCCATGCATCAAACGTACCTATAGAGAGAAAATTAGATGAGTTATTAATTAAGGGAGTTAATTTGTGGAAAAGTGAACTTATAATTTCCAATTAATTTGTAAACCTATATATATAAAAAAACGGGTTAAGTGGATATACATAAATTGTGTCCTCTTAGTGACTTACACAAAGTTTGACCGGTGTAAATCTGAAAAGTTAATTTTTTTTTACAGCGATGTGATTGGGGAGAGAGAAAAAAAAGTAACTTTTCATATTTACACCAAGTCTTAACTTTATGTAAATCATCTAAAAAGACACACATTTTTATCCTTTAAAAAGGATACTTCTTTAACCCCAAGGGTAGCTCAGTTGGCAACTGAGCTTCCAAGGGTTTGCTTGAGTCAGGGGTTCAAACCCTGCCTCAAACAAATTCTTGGAAAATCTTTGGGGGCTAGAGGATGTGTCTCCCTCCTTGATTGGGGGATTAGTCTCATCCTTCCTCCGATAGCGAAGCTCAATGCACCCGTTATTCCAACGAGGGGCTAGCCTACATGGCCGTACCCCGAGGGTAAGGTGACCGGAGGAGGTTGAATGAGAATACCTTCAGGTTATACAAAAAAAAAATACTTCTTTTTCCCACAAATATATAATTGGGTACCTACCAAAGACTGCACAATACCAAGTCCTAAGCCAGTTCCTCCTTGACCAAGAGCGGTTTCTTTGACTTGGACATAATTCTCAAATATAGATTTGTGCTTCTCTTTAGGAATTCCTTTGCCTGTAAAATTCATATAACTCGGATCTTGTTGCATTGAATTCATGGATTCTTGGTCACCATGTGCCTCATTTTTCCTATAAAATAAGCGTGACAAATGTCTCCTGAAGCTGTTTCTGTTAGTAGTGATTATTGAGCTCTTTTGAGCCCAGCTGGAAAGTTGAATATGGATGTCGTGACAGACAGCCTCCTGGGTGAAGAATCCAGAAGAAAAGAACGAGGTAGTTCGAGCACATCTGAGGCCAATGTTGCAGAGAACAAAGGGAAATCCGACTCCCGGGGTAGAAGTAAAAGTCGGGGTCGAGATCGTGATAAAAGAGGAAAGTCCAGAGGTCGGTCAAAGCCAAAATATGATTTGAAGTGCTTTTACTGTGGAAAGACAGGTCATAAGAAGCCGGACTGCTGGACCCTGCAGAATGATGAGAAGAACGGTTCTGTAAAGCCGGATCAGATTATTCCCAAGAAGAGGGAAGACAAGAGCACCACTGCGATGGCTGCCACTCCTGATGCCGAGATATTCCTCTTAGGTGAGGATAATTATTTGAATGTTGCATATGATGATTACACCTGGATTGTTGACTCCGGTGCCTTCTTCCACGTTACTCCACACAAAGGTTTTTTCTCCTCTTACCGATGTGGTGATTTTGGAGTCGTGAAGATGGGAAATCAGGTGACCAGCAAAATTGTTGGTGTCGGTGATGTAACTCTGACCACAGATGTCGGATGTCGACTTGTTTTGAAAGATGTAAGGCATGTTCCTGACATGCGATTGAACCTAATCTCGGTAGGCAAACTTGATGATGCCGGGTTAGTGAACTACTTCGGTAGTGTTAGATGGAAGCTGGCCAAGGGAAACTTGGTCATGGCCCGAGGAAAGAAAGAAGGTTCCTTGTACGTGATGCAAGGAAAGATCAATGGCGGAGAAGCCAATTCTGTCCGAGGTGAACCGAGTTTGGAGCTATGGCACAAGCGCCTCGGCCACATGAGCGTGAAAGGGCTCCAGATCCTTCACAAGAAAGGATTACTGACCGGGTTGAAAGGCCAAGCGTTGGAGAGTTGCACGCATTGCCTAGCTGGAAAGCAGCACCGGGTTTCTTTTGTGAAACCGGATCAGCCCAGAAGACGTAGGTATATTCTTGACCTCGTCCATACTGATGTTTGCTCCATGTCAGAAAGATCTCTTGGAGGAGCTCAGTATTTTGTTTCATTTATTGATGATCATTCCCGCAAAGTGTGGGTTTATTTGTTAAAAACTAAAGACCAGGTACTCCAATCCTTTAAAGAATTCCATGATATGGTTGAAAGGGAGACTGGCAAGAAATTGAAGGTGGTCCGATCTGACAATGGTGGTGAGTATTGTGGCCCTTTTGATGCATATTGCAGAGCGGCCGGGATCCGACTTGAGAACACGCCCCCCAAGATTCCACAGTTGAATGGACTTGCTGAGAGGATGAACAGGACTATTGAAGAGAAAGTCCGAAGTATGCTATCCAATGTCGGATTGCCGAAATCATTCTGGGGAGAAGCCGTCAAAACTGCGGTTGACTTGATCAACCTCTCACCATCACGACCACTTGAAGGAGAAATTCCAGAAGAAGTCTGGACAGGTCGGAAAGCGGCCTATAATCAATTAAAGGTATTTGGATGTCGAGCTTTCGTGCATGTCCCTAAAGATGAAAGGGCAAAACTTGATGCGAAGACAAAAGAATGCATCTATCTTGGTTCGCCGAGCTGTGAGTTCGGGTTCCGACTTTGGGATCTAATCAATAAGAAGATCGTAAGAAGCCGAGATGTGGTCTTTCATGAAGATGAGACCATTCATGAAAACTCGAAGCCCAAAGTCCGGGTTTCTGTCAGACGTGAAGAACCCATCCCTCCTGTCCGAGCTGAAGCAGGGGGAGAAAATCAATAAAATGAAGAAATTGATAATCAACATCAAGCTGTTGATGACCAAGATGAGGTCCGAGTTGAAGATGAAATCCGGGATGAGAATGATGAACCGGGTTCTCAAGCTGAAGAACAGCCGAGATATCCAACTCGAGAAAGAAGACCCTCTACAAGATACCCATCTGATGAATACACCGTTGTAGCTGAAGACGGTGAGCCTCAGAGTTATGATGAGGCTGTAACGAGCTCAGAGAAAGAAGAATGGGAAAAGGCAATGCAAGACGAGATGAAATCTTTGCACGAGAATCAGACTTATGAACTGACCGAGTTGCCTGAAGGAAGACGAGCTCTGAAAAATAAATGGGTGTACAAGATTAAGAATGAAGAGAACGAGCAGAAGCCGAGATACAAAGCCCGGATTATGGTGAAAGGCTACAATCAGAAGAAAGGAGTAGACTTTGAGGAGATTTTTTCTCCTGTGGTGAAAATGACCTCGGTTCGAACCGTGTTAGCTATGGCAGCTTCGATGGACCTCGAGGTAGAACAAATGGACGTGAAGACGACATTCCTTCACGGTGATTTAGAAGAAGAGATTTATATGGAACAACCTGAGGGGTTCCAAGCTCCAGACCAAGCAGACTTGGTATGTCGATTGAAGAAGAGCCTCTATGGCTTGAAGCAAGCACCTCGGCAGTGGTACAAGAAATTTGAATCATTCATGATTGATCACAAGTTTGAAAAAACAGAAGCTGATCACTGCGTATTTGTGAAGAGGTATGAGGCCGAAGATTTTTTGATATTGTTGTTATATGTTGACGACATGCTTATTGTAGAGAAAGACAAATCGAGGATAGCCGCCCTGAAGAAGGCGTTAAGCTCGTCCTTCGCAATGAAAGACCTCGGCCCTGCAAAGCAGATACTCGGAATCAAGATTATCCGAGATAGACAAAATAAGCTACTATGGCTAAGTCAAGAGAAGTACATTGAGAAGATATTGAAGAGATTCAACATGGACAAAGCCAAGACAGTGAGCACCCCCTAGCCGGACACATAAAGCTGAACCAAAAGCAATGTCCGAGATCTGATGAAGACAAAGACGAGATGCTGAAGGTCCTATATCAATCCGTCGTCGGACGCTTGATGTATGCAATGGTTTGCGCTAGACCCGACTTGGCATATGCTGTTGGAATGGTAAGCCGGTATTTGTCAAACCCCGGCAAAGAGCACTGGGAAGCAGTGAAGTGGATCTTCAAGTACCTCCGAGGTACCACCGACTTATGTCTCCGATTTGGAGAAGGTAAAGCCGAGTTGCAAGGCTACTCGGATTCTGATTTAGGGGGAGATTTCGACTCGAGGAAGTCGACGACGGGATACATGATGAGATTTGCCGGAGGAGCTGTCTCTTGGCAATCAAGACTTCAAAAATGTGTTGCACTATCGACAACTGAGGCTGAGTACATTGTCGCGACTGAGGCAAGCAAAGAGATGTTGTGGATGAAGAAGTTCCTCATGGAACTCGGCCATGAACAAGACAAGTACGAGCTAGGTTGTGACAATCAAAACGCAATCCATCTTGCGAAGAATTCGACCTATCACTCCCGCACTAAGCACATTGATGTGAGATATCACTGGATCCGGGATGTGGTGGAAGGTGGAGAGCTCGAACTCGTCAAGGTGCACACTAACCAAATTGGTCTGATATCATGACGAAGCCGGTTCCAGCAAAGAAATTTGAAGACTGCTGTGAAGGAGCTGGGTTGATGCTGAAGCCGACGCATTGAAGTCGGAGGGGGAGATTTGTTGGGCCCTCCTTCAAAGCTAAGCCCAAGCCCATTTGAAGGGTTTTCCTAAAATACCCTTAACCCTAATTTCTGTTGGGCCCTCCTTCAAAGCTAAGTCCAAGCCCATTTGAGGGATTTTCCTAAAATACCCCTAACCCTAATTCCACCTCTTATAAATACCCATTGTTAGGGTGGAGGCTAATGATATATGAGAAAGATTTGAGAGAAAATATTTGATTGTTTGAGCAAAAGCTTCATGCTTTGCATTTGAGAGATCTATAGGGAGAGTTTGAGAGAAACATCTCTAGGGTAGTTTGATTATCACCATTGTTGGAGAGGTTGAGTTAACCACCACATTAGTGTATTTGATTATTGTAACCATTATTCTCATAGTGGATTTTTGATCTGGACTAGGTCCCGTGGTTTTTACTTCTTCATTGGAGAAGGTTTTCCACGTTAAATCTGGTTGTGTTCTTCTCCTTCTCCTATCTGTTTTGATTTTCCGTTGCGCTCCCGACCTGGTGATATACAGGCCGTGGTACTGCCGAGATCCGAGTTCCGGATCTGGTTGATTGACTTCTGCACAAAAGGCTTTCTAGTCGAGTTTGAGGGAACCGAGTTCCCAACAATTCTTACTACTAAATTTTTTCACTACCAATTTACTACTTATCTAATCACCATTGGATCAACATTTTCTCTCTATTCATAAATTTTTTAGCATTCTCTCTCTTTGATCCAATGATGATTAGATTGGTAGTGAAAAATTTTGGTAGTCAAAATATCCTCCTCATATTAGTTTTACCCAAAGTTAGAATTGTCATTGACTATGTTGCCAAAACTGATCTTTTGATCGAAAGACACCGGAAGATAAATTAAGGAGGATTTTTTTGAGATAAAAATTCTTATAAATTTTTAAAGAGTATTTAGATTTGGAGGGAATTTAAAAAAAAATTAAAAGATTTTTTTTACCATCAAAATTTAATAAGATTGGATTCTAAAGGGTATTAATAGAAATTTTCGGATTTGAAAGGGCAATATGAATTTATGAGATTTTAAAAAATCATATAAATTTTTAATAAACATTCATAATTACATTAGTCAATAAATAAAATAACAAAGAAATATCTAAAGTTATACAAAACATGTTGTAATGTTGCCAATCAATCAGAGAAAAATAACTAAAAATCGGACATTGGGAAACATCAAGTGCAGAAACTAAAATACTTATAATGTATTTCAAAGTTAATAAATGAAGATAAAACGGTTCGAAGTAATAGGGAACCAACATTACAATTAAAGAAAATAACTAATGAAAGCTATTAAGCTGGGTAGTCTGTAGTCTGGAGAAGGCAATAGGTCCTAACCTCAGTACCACCATTGTATCCAATCTCTAATAACTATCACGTAAGCATGACGGTCGTAAGTTCTTAATAAATTATTTAGTGGATGTCCAAAATGATTTCTTATAGCTATATGTATGCAGATTGTTTGCTCGACCATAATTGGTTTCTAGCTGAATGCTTGAATGAATGGAGCTGCTTTCAATGGATCCACTAAATTCATATCCAAGATCAGCATGTTGTCTGTTGGGAAGTCTACCATGTCCCATGTTAGATCCATAGTATGAAGGATTGAATTGATGATATGGAAGACCACTTTGTGCCATGTTATTATACCCAGGAGGATAGTAAGGAAGATTGAATTGTTGATAAGGGACATGAGGATATCTTGATTGATGATATGGATCAGGATGTAGGAATTTGTATGGATCATCTATTGGAATATCTATATCACAACAACGAATCCATTGAATTGTAACATGTTCGCCACCTGTCCCTAACTTGCTCAAAATGTGTGACGGGTGCATATAATTACCTCTTACATAAATGAACCCACGGGATGGGTCGATATTGCAACTCAGGTCTGTCAAAGAAAAGGAAAAATCATGAGAATCTGATAAATCTTTTGAATATACTACAAATGTCACCGAAGGTAAAGGTATGAGGAAAAAAATTGTAACATGATAAATTGAGTATTACAAAAACAAAATGAAGGTTATAAACAATTATAAATGCAGAATAAGTGTGTATAGAATTTTCAATAATGTAGTAAAAATTGAAAATTAAACTTTTCCTTCAAAGTGTATTTTAATGTTTATCTTATCCAAATGAAAAAATATGCAAGAGATATCCTTTTTTTCCTTCTATAACTTGCTTATCCAAATGAAAAAATATGCAACCGAAAGACGTTGGCTCAGTTGGCAAGGCAGCTAGGTGGCAGAATGTAGAATTGTATATCTAAATTGAGTATCAACTAGTTTTTTTTTTTTTATCAATTTCAACAATTAGTTTTGTTTCAACAATGTTTTATCAAATCATTGCAGTTTATTATTGCAAGTTATAGAAGGAAAAAAGGATATCTCTTGCATATTTTTTCATTTTTTTTTTTAGTGTTATCCACAGCAAGGTATCCCCGCCCCCTTTGGAGGCAAGACTAATCCCCGGATGCCACAATTTGTGTAAGGATGATGCTATTGTGTACCTAAGACGTTTGCTCCAAACCCAGGACTCGAACTCGAGACCACTGGTTAAGGGATTCAGCTGCCTTGCCAACTGAGCCAACGTCTTCTCGGTTGCATATTTTTTCATTTGGATAAGATAAACATTAAAATACACTTTGAAGGAAAAGTTTAATTTTCAATTTTTACTACATTATTGAAAATTCTGAAAATTCTATACCCACTTATTCTGCATTTATAATTGTTTATAACCTTCATTTTGTTTTTGTAATACTCAATTTATCTTGTTACAATTTTTTTCCTCGTACCTTTACCTTCGGTGACATTTGTAGTATATTCAAAAGATTTATCAGATTCTCATGATTTTTCCTTTTCTTTGACAGACCTGAGTTGCAATATCGACCCATCCCGTGGGTTCATTTATGTAAGAGGTAATTATATGCATCCGTCACGCATTTTGAGCAAGTTAGGGACAGGTGGCGAACATGTTACAATTCAATGGATTCGTTGTGTGATATAGATATTCCAATAGATGATCCATACAAATTCCTACATCCTGATCCATATCATCAATCAAGATATCCTCATGTCCCTTATCAACAATTCAATCTTCCTTACTATCCTCCTGGGTATAATAACATGGCACAAAGTGGTCTTCCATATCATCAATTCAATCCTTCATACTATGGATCTAACATGGGACAGGGTAGACTTCCCAACAGACAACATGCTGATCTTGGATATGAATTTAGTGGATCCATTGAAAGCAGCTCCATTCATTCAAGCATTCAGCTAGAAACCAATTATGGTCGAGCAAACAATCTGCATACATATAGCTATAAGAAATCATTTTGGACATCCACTAAATAATTTATTAAGAACTTACGACCGTCATGCTTACGTGATAGTTATTAGGGATTGGATACAATGGTGGTACTGAGGTTAGGACCTATTGCCTTCTCCAGACTACAGACTACCCAGCTTAATAGCTTTCATTAGTTATTTTCTTTAATTGTAATGTTGGTTCCCTATTACTTCGAACCGTTTTATCTTCATTTTTTAACTTTGAAATACATTATAAGTATTTTACTTTCTGCACTTGATGTTTCCCAATGTCTGATTTTTAGTTATTTTTCTCTGATTGATTGGCAACATTACAACATGTTTTGTATAACTTTAGATATTTCTTTTTTATTTTATTTATTGACTAATGTAATTATGAATGTTTATTAAAAATTTATATGATTTTTTAAAATCTTATAAATTCATATTGCCCTTTCAAATCCAAAAATTTCTATTAATACCCTTTAGAATCCAATCTTATTAAATTTTGATGGTAAAAAAAATCTTTTAATTTTTTTTTTAAATTCCCTCCAAATCTAAATACTCTTTAAAAATTTATAAGAATTTTTATCTCAAAAAAATCCTCCTTAATTTGTCTTCCGGTGTCTTTCGATCAAAAGATCAGTTTTGGCAACATAGTCAATGATAATTCTAACTTTGGGTAAAACTAATATGAGGAGGATATTTTGACTACCAAAATTTTTCACTACCAATCTAATCATCATTGGATCAAAGAGAGAGAATGCTAAAAAATTTATGAATAGAAAGAAAATGTTGATCCAATGGTGATTAGATAAGTAGTAAATTGGTAGTGAAAAAATTTAGTAGTAAGAATTGTTGGGAACTCGGTTCCCTCAAACT